>PVKV010005051.1:94597-120292 GCA_004027835.1 Alouatta palliata | reverse complement strand
GACAGCAGGGGGTGGGGAGTTGGGGAGGGATAGCATGGGGAGAAATACCAGATATAGGTGATGGGGAGGAAGGCAGCAAATCACACTGCCATGTGTGTTCCTATGTAACAATCTTGCATGTTCTTCACATGTACCCCCAAACCTAAAATGCAATAAAAAGTATATAAAAATAAATAAATAAATAAATAAATAAATAAAATAAATAAAAAAAAAGAAATGAAAACGTATTCTAGAAAACAGAGGAATTACATTTACAAATTGTCAAGTTTGTATTGTTAAAAATAACATCTGCGAACTATTTATGATTTCAGCCTATTTACCTGAACAAAGGATTCCAGTACTAATTCTATACCATGTAACAATTTTTAAAACTCTATCCTGCACTTCATGAAAATATTTTTGGTCATTTATATGTCATGAATGTCAGTGACAAGGGCAAAATTACACCTGAACTGGTACCTGTTGGTCTTTATTCTACTTATATGTACTCTAAATTTTCAAGTTTAAAAAAGATTTAAAAATCAGCAAACTTTTCCAAAAATTAACACAAAGTTCTGCATTGGCTTCCTTTAAAAGTTTATTCTATTTTAAATGTGTTGAAATCAAGGTATTTTTTTCTTCTAGAAAAGAGTAATGTCAATGTCAAAACAACTTTTAGGAATGTTGACTCACTTTAAATTTTGGAACAAGTTTAACTATGACTGCTTGAGGATAAAATAGAAAATAAATTTTATTATTAAGATTTTTTTAGATCAAATCTTTCATGGCTTTGTAAGTTGCATGTCTGATTGTGATTTCTGAATTCCTTTAAGATGTATTGCTCTGCCCTTTTCCAGCTTTATTTTTATTTCAATTCATTTTGACTTATGAATTTTTATTCTCTCCTGGTTTTCCCATAGAGTCAAAAACTCCATATCTAAGGTGTCCTTGAATCTTACACTGTTATTCAACAATAATAAAACAAAAGCTTACTACAAAGATGTTGGTATACAATCAGCTCAAATCTACGAATGTCTGCATTTCCTTATTCTTCCTGAAAATTGTGACAGATCTGAATAGTAGTCAAAGAAAAAAAGCTGGCTATTGAAACAGGATTAGCATTCTTTCAATGAAGACAAAAAAAAGTAAAAGCTAGTCACATGTCAGAGATGTAGTTAATGCTGACACATACTCATATACACACACCACACAAAGTCACACACGCACTACACACATATCACACACACACCCCAACACGCAGAGGTCATCAGTTTATCAAAAGCATGTTAGAAAGTTTGAAACAAGCAAGTATTCATCTCAGAGTCAGACACCAGAAGATCCACACTACACATTCATTATTCAGACCTGTACTAACAAATCTGAACTGGTATTTAAATTGGATTCTGTTAACTCACTTCGATAATAGGATTAAATGGCTGAATACTATTTGCTCACCCAGAAGTGAGTACAATTTGCCATTCACAGCTGTTCTAACTTGAAAAATACATCGTGTTTTCAGTACCCCATGGCTTTATGTATTTCTTAAAGTCTGTGAAAATACCCAGTCTACTATTCAAAATAACAAATGTATTTTAACATATTGATAACATTGAAAACCTTGATGGAGAACAGCTTTGATTTTTAAGACTCCAGATATCATTCTGAGAACTCAAAATATCATCACTGACAACCATGGCAATGAAGTATTTCTATCTCTATCTTCTTATCACAACTTGGGATAGATTTACATATTTTTAATTAAGAAAACGTTTTCTTAGTTGGTCCTCACAAAATTAATATGGACTTCTATATAGCAACCCCAGTGGATTTCTAAGGAAATAAACTGACCGGGAAAGGTAGGTCTACTCTCTTGGCCTTGTCTGAGGAGGCTTTTCAGATCAAATCCTGGTATACTGGTAGTTCAAGGCTGTCGTCTTTAGGGTGATCATATATGCAAAATCTCAAACCCATTTTATAAATATCGCAGTAGGCCCAAGAAGATGGGGGTTCTTCTATCTCTTTTCTTTTTTTTTGAGACAAGGCCTTGCTCTGTTGCCAGGGCTGGAGTGCAGTGGTGCAATCCTAGCTCGCTGTGAAATCCTGGGATCAAGCGATCCTCCTGCCTCGGCCTCCAGAGTGACTAGGACTACAAGCACATGCCACCATGCTATGCTTTTTTTGTTTTCCATTTTTTATTTTGTATTGATGGAGTATCACTATGTTGCCCAGGCTGGTCTTGAACCCCTGGCTTCAAGCGATCCTCCCGCATTGGCCTACCAAAGTACTGGGATTACAGGTGTGAGCCACCATGCCTAGCTGCTTCTCTCTGTATAACCTCTCTATCCCCAGCCTTACAGTACCTGGTATGTAATGGATACTTAACAAATATTCATTGAATGGACAAAAAGTCTCTAACACTAATATAGTACATCAATGACAAGAAAACCTTCAGGCAGAAGATGAACATTTTGTACGCATCTCATACAATACTGAATCCTGCTTTGCAATGATGGGCAAAGCTGAATGTATAGTGAACATATGCATTCACATTACCAGTGAGTACTCCTCACCATACACATTGCTCAGAAGGAACAAAGAGATCCAGGGACAAGAATAAATGCAAACACATCAGCACAAAAGCCTGGAGATGATGGAAGTGGCTACTTGAAGCGTGACCTCATGGACGAGGCACAGCCCGACTCGTAGGGCTGAAAACGTGATCCCAAGCACACCAGAGAGCACTGTGTGGAGGCACAGCCCCCAGAACTGGACATAGAAATCCACGTGTCTGGAAATCCACAAGACAGCTTGGTGCCATTGGGAGCCTGCAGATGGACAGTGGGTAATTTTGAGTCAGAAAATCACACCTGGGCCTCCTGACAGCTGGGTCCCCTAAAGCAATTGGATCCACTAAAAATTGAGCTCACTTTGTTTCTTTCCACACATTGTGTTTCTCATTGAACACTCTACCTCCTTTCTCTAAAGATTGGCTGTAGCGTTGTTACTACTCCAGTCCCCTTTCTCTTTGTGTTTCCGAATAGAGAGTCAGACTCTGCTGTATGTTGGTTTTTATTCTACCAAAAGGGAACAAAAATTTTGGAAAGTGGTGAGCATGGGATAAGTCTCAAAGGCTCAAGAAACCACCTGAAACTAACCGGCATGAGTCCCTCTGTGAGCCGGACGCTGTTCTAAGCATCTGCTGTGCATTATCGTAGCAGAGGACAATCATAATTCACCCTACTTTTAAAGTGAAGACACTAAATTTTAAGTAGCAGTTAGTCCATTACCTGTGTTGTAATGTAGAAGAAAGCAGACCTTACTTCTCACAGCATTTTCTTTGACTTCTAAAACGTCTTGGGGTTTCTCTCCCATGAAACTATTTCTCCCTTGATTCCTGGAATTCATAAAGTCTACTCTCACCACCCCCAGTCAACATTCTCTGAACGTCTTGTGCCCACTCTGTGTGGAATAAAAGAGAGAGATGGCACTTACTGGGCACTGTACTCATTGCTTCATATACATTATTTAGTTCTCACAGAAAGCTTAGGAAGTATTTTCCGCAATGCTCTGAAGAAGAATATGAGACTCAGAGAGATGGAACAATTCCCCGAGTGGTGAAGCTGGCAAGGAGCCGTGGGGATTTGATGACATCCACTTACATCCCTCTGTGCTGCCTGCCTTCCAGGCAAGTAGTGCATGATAAATGACGCTGCTCGCAACAAAAGATTAGTGGAGGTGAAGAAGGCAAACAGCTTGTAAATTCAGAAAGTGAAGTCAGTTGCACAGGGGCCAAAGTCTAGAAGCCCGGACTGAGCAGGAAGAGAAATAGGGCCCAGGTGTTTACACAGATGTCAGAGTCCCAGTTTCCGCTGGGCACAGAACAGGAGACTTGCCAGATACAGGGGCTGAGCTAGGCACATTTCCCCTGAGTTGTGCCTGAAATAAGTCGGTGGGAGCGCATGCCTGGCTTTGCTTCAATGTGCCTCTTGCAGATGCAGCCTCCATCCTTTTTCCCTCAGCCCTGCCCTGCCTCTGGGAGCTCCTGAGCCTGGACAGGACATCTGAGGGAGGAAGGGGAAGCTGAGCTTTTATCCCGGGTCCTCCCCAGCCCAGCCAGTGAGTCCCTCCACCTGGGCCCCAAGTCCGCTAATTCAGTGGCTGCAGACGACTTTCCTTTCCACTCTGGGCACAGCGCTGGTGGTTTCTTACGCTCATCTGTTCCTTGTATGTAGTCTTTTATTAAATCTTCCTAAGATGACCCTCATTAAAGAGTGTCTTCTTATTCCCACGGGTCCCCTGACTGATACACACATATGGTCACAAAACCAGTTCCAAGAGTATTTTTCATAGATTCTTAAGTTAGGAAAGTATAGAAAATAATGGACAATATAGAAATAGCATAGAGAAAGTATCAGAAAGAAATTATACTTTTCCTGAACAGTATAATTTATTATACTTATCATCTATAATTTACATAAATTTATTAAATTTTTAAAAAATATTTATTTATTTATTTAGAATCAATGCTTGAACTCTTGCAGTATATTTTCATGCCATTAAAGTCACAGAGTCCGCCCCCGTCCTGCCACTTTGCCCCTCCAGGGCATCCTCCTCGGAGCCTGCCACATTCAATTCATTTAGCTATTTCCTTGGCATTGACCTTCCTGTTTCCAGTTTTAGGTAGAAATTGTCTCAAATATGTTTGTTGATTTGTTTGGAGCGATTCTGATGTGAAGGACAGGAATTTAGGTCCTGGTTGCCCTGCCTTTCTCCAACACTGAAACACAGCTCTGTAGAAAAAAGGATGTGTTCCCTGACACCCAGCATGTATCAGAATAGAATAAGAGGCAGGTTCCAGAGAACGGACCGTGAGACTCTGAAAAGAAGAAAAGAGGAAAGCGAGGCCCAGGGAGAAAACTATGCAGCAGAGCTCGGGAGAACCCGGCACCAAGCAGAGCCTGAGCATGGCGGCTTCGAGGGGAGAAAGAAAACAGGACCTGATAAACTGCGGGAGAGCAGGTCCAAACAAAGGTGTTCAGAGAGCACTGGTGGGAAATTTAAGAATTTGTTCTATTGTGAGGAAAATAGAAACAGATAACAGTTTCCTGATTAATATTGAATGTGAACACTGTTGACAATCTGGTTTTGTTTTTAACTCCTGAACCAATCAGCGTACTATAAACACATTTTCTTTTCTGTACAGTTTTATTAATTAACTCATTTTTATTAGCTTGATTTTCTAGGTTTCTACAATTAATTCTTCTTAAATTTCCCAGAAACTAATATTTTTCAGATTTTTTTATTATTTGTTAAAAAATTTTTTTTCTTTCTTCCTTTTTTTTTTTTTTTTTGTATAGAGATGGGGTCTCACTTTGTTGCCCAGGCAAAGTCCTGGACTCCAGGGATCCTCCCACCTCAGCCTCCCAAAGTGCTGAGATTACAGACGTGAGCTATCATGTCTGGCCATGCCCTTCAGATATGAAAAAAAAAACTACGTTAAAAATATTTTTTTAAAAAATGTTTTCTTCTCTTCCATTTTTTTCTTCTTTTAATGAAATTCTTGAAGAGACATTAAAACTCACAGACTTCAAAAAATTTTTATCTTTCCCCTCCTGTTTTTCTCTTTTTACCTTTTTTAATTGCTTCTGGAAGGCTTTCTCCACTCTGTCTTCTGAATCTTTAACTGAGCTTTTGTTTCAGTTCTTACATATTTTTCAGAGTTCTTTGTTGTTCCCTGTTTCTGCCCTTTTCTTAGCCTTCTGATACATATTCTTGAATAAAATGTCTTATCTTATTTTTCCAAGAGTCTTAAATATAATTTTTATTGTTTTATTCTAACATATCATTTTTCCCCTTTAGTTCCTTTGTTTTTTTCCTATTTTGGGTGGTTCATTTCTTCTTCCTTTTCTTTCTTGCTCTCTTTTTTTCTCTCTTTTTCTTTCTTTCTTTTTCTTTGTTTCTTTCTTTACTGACTTTCCTCAAATGACTACTGATTATTGATTATTATTTCATAATTAAGAATGAGACACTAGACCAGGCACAATGGCTTATGACTGTAATCCCAGTACTTTGGGAGGCCAAGGCAGATGGATCACTTGAAAGCAGGAGTTCAAGACCAGCCTGGACAACATGGGGAGGCCCCATCACTATAAAAATGTGCAAAAAGCTAGCCAGGCATGGTGACACATGCCTGTAGTCCCAACTACTCAGAAGGCTCAAGTGGGAGGATTGTTTGAGCCTGGAAGAGTTTGAGGCTGTATCAAGATTTCACCACTGCATTCCAGCCTGGGTGACAGAATCAGACACTATCTAAAAAAAAAAAAAAAAAAAAAAAAAAAAAAAAAAAAAAAACTTTTCTCATAATTAAATTATTACTTTTCTTTTTCATTTCATAGAATATTTTGCACTGAAGTATTCTTCAATATAGTGGAGGAAAAACATCCAGAGGAAGCTGTGCTTAGTCAAAGTATAATACTCAGTATTTTCACTGGACACGTAAGAAGGATTCTGTTGAGCTGTCACTAAGGAGAGCCAAAAGTCGGCAGTCTTAGTAAATAAAACGTTTGTATTTATATCTGTATCAGTTCATTCTTGATTGCTATAAAGAAACATCTGAGACTGGGTTATTTATAAGAAAGGAAGTTTAACTTGTTCACAGTTCTTCGGCCATACAGGAAGCATAGAGGCTTCCGCTCCTTGGAAGGCCTCAGGAAACTTCCAATCATAGCAGAAAGCAAAGGAGAAACAACTTACATGGCAAGAGCAGGCCCCATGCAAACTCTTGCTCTTGCCATGTAAGGAAGGGAGTGGGGAAGGGGAGATGCCACACACTTTTAAACAACCATATCTCAGGAGAATGCACTCACTATTTCAAGAACAGTACCAAGTGGATAGTACTAAGCCATTCATAAAAAATCTACCCCCATGAGCCAATCACCTCCTACCAGGTCCCACCTTCAACACCGGGGATTGCAATTTGACATGAGATTTGGGTAGAAGCACAGACCAGACCATATCATTCCACCCCTGGCTCCTCCCAATACTCATGTCCTTCTCACATTGCAAAATACAGTCATGCCTTTCCAATAATCCCCAAAGTCTGAATTCATTCCAGTAATAACTCAAATGTTCAAAGTCCAAATCTCATCTCAGACAAGGCTAGTCCTTCCACCTATGAGCCTGTAAAATCAAAAGCAAGTCAGTTACTTCCAAGATACAATACAGGTACAAACACTGGGTAAATGTTCCATTCCAAATGGGAAAAAATGGCCAGTACAAAGGGGCCACAGGCCCCATGCAAGTCTGAAATATAGCCAAACATTCATTAAATCTTAAAACTCCAAAACCTCCTTTGACTTCATGTCTCACATCCAGGGGTGAGTTCCCAAGGCCTTGGGCAGCTCTGCCCATACAGCTGCTTTCACGGGCTGGTGTTGAGCGCCTGCAGCTTTTCCAAACACATGGTGCAAGCTGTCAGTAGATCTACCATCCTGGGGTCTGGAGGACAGTGGCCCTCTTCTCACAACTACACTAGGCAGTGGCCCATGGGGATTGTGTGGGGGCTCCAACCTCACATTTCCCTTCTGCACTGCTGTAGCAGAGGTTCTCCATGGGGGGTCTGTCCGTGCAGCAGACTTCTGCCTGGACATCCAGGCTTTTCCATACATTCTCTGAAATCTAGGTGGAGGCTCCCAAACCTCAATTTTTGTCTTCTGTGCACCCACAGGCCCAACATTATGTGGAAGCTGCCAAGGCTTGGGGCTTGCACCCTCTGAAGCAATGGCCCAAGCTGTACCTTGGCCCCTTTTAGCCAGGACTGGAGCTGGAGTGGCTAGAACGCAGGGCACCAAGTCCCAAGGCTACACAGAGAAGTTGGGCTCTGGGCCTGGTCCCACAATACCATTTTTTCCTCCTACGTCTCTGGGCCTGTGATGAGAGGGGCTGCTGCTAAGATATCTGAAGTGCCCTAGAGACATTTTCTCCATTGTCTCGGTTATTAACATTAGGCTCCTCATTACTTATGCAAATTTCAGCAGCTGGCTTAAATTTCTTCCCAGAAAATGGGTTTTTCTTTTCTACTGTATGGTCAGGCTGCAAATTTTCCAAACTATTATGCTCTGTTTCCCTTTTAAACATAAGTTCCAATTTGAAACCATCTCTTTGTGAACACATATAACTGTACACTTTCAGGAAAATCCAGGTCACTTCTTGAATGCTTTGCTGCTTAGAAATTTCTTCCACCACATACCCTAAATCATCTCTCTCAAGTTCAAAGTTCCACAGATCTCTAGGGTGGGGCAAAATGTCACCAGTCTTTTTGCTAAAGCATAGAAAAAGTGGCCTTTGCTCCAGTTTCCAATAAGTTCCTCATCTCCATCTGAGACCACTCAGCCTGGACTTCATTGTCCATGCACTATGAGCATTTTGGTCAAAACCATTCAACAAGTCTCTAGGAAGTTCCAAACTTTCCCACATCTTCCTGTCTTCTGGACCCTCCAAACTGTTCCAACTTCTGTCAGTTACCCAGTTCCAAAGTTGATTCCACATTCTTAGGTGAAATAAGATTATAGCAATGCCCCACTACCTTGGTACCAATTCTCAGTATTAGTCCATTTTCACACCATTATAAAGAATACTCGAGACTGGGTAACTTAAAAATAAAGGAGGTTTAGTTGACTCACAGTTCCACATGGCTGGGAAGACCTCAGGAAACTTACAATTATAGTGGAAGGCAAAGGGGAAGCAAGACATATCTTATATGGCAGCAGCAGAGAGAGAGAGAGAGAGAGAGAGAAGGGGAAACTGCCAGTTTTAAATCATTAGACATTGTGAGAAATCCCTCATTATCATGAGAACAGCATAGGGGAAACTGGCCCCATGATCCAATCACTTCCCACCAGGTCCTTCCTGAACACATGGAGATTAAAATTGAAGATGAGATTTGGGTGCAGACACTGAACCAAACCATGTCAGTGCTTGAAACAGTCAGTACTTTATTCCGTCACTTAAGAAAAATGTGTTGGTTGCCTCCTGTGTGGCTGTCCTGTCCTGAGTTCTGGGGAAACACATCTGCCTAAGGACAGAGGCCTTTCTCTCATGGGGCTCACAGAGGGATGGGGGGAGGGGAGGGGGAGGGCAAGCATGTCAGATGGGGCCAGTGAGAGGAATGGAGGAGGGAATTCAGGGAAGGCCTCTCTCATGAGGTGCACCCGGTTAGAGTTCAAAAGTAACATGAACCAGTCAGGCACAGACCAGAGGAGAAGGAGACGAACTGCAAGGGCCAAGGCCTTGAGGTGGCAACATGCTTGGGATGCTCCGGAACAATGCAGAGACCACAGAGGCAGAAGTGGAGGCCTTGAATGGGAGGCTGGTGGAGAAGCCATCTCGCAGCGGGCCAGCCAGAGGAGCTGGTAATCACAGCCAGCACTTTGGATTTTACTTCAAGTGAGCACAGGAAGCCTCTAGAAGGTTTTGGACAAAAGAGTGTCATTATCTTTTTGAGGTCACTCAGGTTGCTGATGAATATTAACCTGAAGGAAGGAGGGGACAACATAGTTATTATTATACTATCATTATGATTGTACTGTCATTAATATTATAGTTACTATGACTAAAATGAAAAATTACATTTGGTGTAGAAATGAGTAGCTGTAATGGAAAGGTCTAAGCCAGTGTTTCTCTACCTAAGTGGACATCAGAATCCCCTGAAGACCCTGCTTAAACACCTGCTCAAACACCTGCTCAAACAAACACCTGCTCAAACACCTGATAAAACACCTGTTCAAACAACACCTGCTCAAACAACACCCGCTCAAACACATGTCAAGGAAACATCTGCTCAAACAACTGCTAAAAAAATCACCTGTTCAAACAACACCTGCTCAAACACCTGCTCAAACAAACACCTGCTCAAACACCTGATAAAACACCTGTTCAAACAAATACCTGCTCAAACACCTGCTCAAACAACACCTGCTCAAACAAATACTCAAAGAAACACCTGCTCAAACACCTGCTCTAATAAATACCTACTCAAACACCTGCTCAAACACTTGCTCAAACGCCTGCTTAAACACCTGCTCGAACAACACCTGCTAAATAAAACACTGCTCAAAGAAACATCTGCTCAAACACCTGCTCAAAGAAATACCTGCTAAAACACCGCTTAAACAAATAGCTGCTCAAACACCTGCTCAAACACCTGTTCAAACAACACCTGCTCAAACAAACATCTGCTCAAACACCTGCTCAAACACCTGCTCAAACAACATCTGCTCAAAAACATCTGTTCAACCACTTGCTCAATCACCTACGCAGACACCTACTCAACTACATGCTCAAACGTGGATACCTGGGCTCCTCTGCAGGGCTCTGCCTCAGCCCATCTGGTGTGGAGCCAGGATTGTGGATCTCTAACAAGCTGCAAGAGGATACCACTGCTGCTTGTCCCTGTGCATACAGAGCAGCCTCGTCTAAATGACATCAATCCACACATTGTACTTTCTTAATATCAATCATGGAATGCCCTTGTGGAGAAAAAGGCAAGAACGCCTGTTTAGCTGAAGGTAATCATGAGGAGGTTGAAATGTGAGTAGTATTAAGTAACTATTTGATTGTAAGCAAATAATAACTCTTAATGGATAAACATTGGCTTACATTTTGCTAGTGCTTTGCACTTTGGAAAGAATTCATAATCTCTTTGAATTCTTACAACATAGGAGAGATTAGGTTTATTTGGAGGATGAGGAAAAGGTGTAGAATAGTAAACCAATCTCCTAAAGACACAAAGATAATAAATGAAGAAGCGTGGCCTTGGACCCCAATGCTCCTGCTGACACCAAGTGTGTTTTTCCACTGTACATCATCGTCCCTCGAGAAAGACAATGAGGACTGATGTTACTTATTTATTTTTTATTTTTTGAGATGGAGTTTCAGTCTGATGCCCAGGCTGGGCACGATCTCAGCTTGCTGCAACCTTTGCCTCCCAGGTTCAAGACATTCTCCCACTTCACCTTCCCAAGTAGCTGGAATTACAGGCATGCACTACCACGCCCAGCTAATCTTTTATATTTTTGATAGAGGCGGTGTTTTGACATGTTAGCCAGGCTGGTCTCGAACTCCTGAACTTAAATGATCTACCTGCCTCAGCCTCCCAAAGCGCTGGGATTACAGGTGTAAGCCATCGCACCCGGCCTGATGTTATATTTTGACATAGAAAAAAGTCAACTGAAATTGTTGATTAGATACAATGATATTCTCCCTCAAAACTCTCTCAAAATATCTAAGTATATACTCTTCACTATGCATACTCATTAAACACAAAGCAAAGCAATTGCCATCTGGAGATTGTTGCAAAAGAAAGCAAAGCAAGGGGCCATCGCACCTGCTTAGGACGTTGTCAGCATTCGGATATGTGGGTTCCACATTTTTGGATAGAGTCGACTACTTCTTTGCAATATACACTATGAACGCCAAAATATTCTCATGGTAATTTTTTTTGTAGGAACAGTTTGTGTTGTAGGAAATGTGTGTTAAAAGAATAAATGTAAGCTAAATACCTTAGTTTGTACAGTGCTTCATGATTCAAAAAATACATTCATTCCTTTTTTGAAAAATTTGCTGTCACAGCAAGCCTAGTATAGAAGAGTATCTAGTAGTTTTATAACCATCATTTTACAGATGAGAAAGCTGAGCTCTGGAGGTCTGGCAGCCTGCTCCCAGTCACAGGAGCCATCTGTTGTCAAACACTGATTATGTTACAATGGATTGATTGGGTATAACTACTTGACATTGCAGAAGATAGTACTGAGATTAAAATATTTTTCCCTATAAAATAAAATTTTGTGCATGTATTAGTTAGGATTCCTTGGTTATAAGCAACAGGAACCCACCCTTTGTAAGTGAAAGGGATTTATTGTAAAGACCTCAGGTGGTTCCCAGAATTGAAGAATAGCTGCAGAACTGACCTTTGGGCAGACTGGAATCAAGGGCCGCTCTGGAGACCTGGGAAGCAGGAATGAATAGACACCTTGACGTCTGGGTATGGTGTCCAAGATGGGTAGAGAGCATCTTGTTGGCTTCGATAGGTCACCACTGATGGCACGGGACAGGAAAGAACGTCTTGGTTTACAGTGCTGCCAAGACTGAGGCAGGGCAGGGGGTTAAATCCTTAATGCGAAATGAGGTTGCTATGACCAGAGGAGGAACAATGACATCTGTCCACTCTTCCTGCCTCACAGCCTTGGCTTACTCTTAGTCATGCTGAATGCAAAGTAGCTGAAGCTAATCTGTTCCATTTCTCTGTGCACCTTCCTCCTAACAAGAGGGAAAATGTGGTTGAATAAATGTAGACTTGGGTAAAATCCCAAAGAAGTTGAAATTTCCTAGCCAACAGAAATAACTGTTTTATAATTGTTGCTGTTTTATTCTAGAGAATATAGCTATCAAAGCTGAATAGAACATTAGGAGCTCTGTAATTAATGGGCTGAATTAGGTTGATTTTGTATTTAACCAAATTTCAAATGATTGAGGACCTCTGAGTTACAAATTCTGAGTTTAAAGGATAGAAGCCAGTTGTTTCAGCCTGAATATAATTTTCTACATGTAAATGAAGGAAGCAGAATTTGAGTTTCTGCTTTGCCCACCTAATCAGAAGTCAAATTGAAAATTCTTTATTATTAGATGACAAGATACAATTTTCTCTCTGTGTTAACCGTATCTGAAGTCCAACTAGAGTTTATGTACTTAATATTAATCGAGTATATCATATACATTTCAGTTGCATTCTCTTTCAATGCTGATAGTTAATCTCTGCTCACATATTCTATCATTTATTCAATAAATATTTGAGAGTTTGCTGCATGCTAGAGTCTGTGTTAGGTACTGGATACAAACATAGAAGGATGAAGAGCACCATAAAGAGATCATCATATGGACAGCACGCATGGAGAACAAACAATACATCTGTTGATTGCCTTGTACAAA
Source organism: Alouatta palliata (assembly GCA_004027835.1). Taxonomy (NCBI): domain Eukaryota; kingdom Metazoa; phylum Chordata; class Mammalia; order Primates; family Atelidae; genus Alouatta; species Alouatta palliata. The sequence goes on along the minus strand of PVKV010005051.1, from coordinate 107,329 downwards.
ACAGCGCCCCCAAGATAGACATGATTATTCCCTTTGCATAGAAAAGGTTGTATCTATAGTCTGTAGAACTGAAGGTGGCAGTGCTGGAATTTAAATTCTATTCTCCAAAGGTTGTTCTATTTTAATAAAAGACTTGGCTTTCTCCAAGGAGTTAGATTTGTACCAATTGATACACTCTGATCAATGCCCTAAGACTGGACGCACAGCAATGGGGCCACAGAAAAGTGCACGGTTCTTTCTTCCTTGAGAGATGGTGACAATTGACTTAGGCCTTGAAGATTATGTCACGTTTTGCCAAGCAAAGAGGGGAAGAAAAGACATTCCCCATAGGAAAAACAATTTGCCAAAAGGAGCACAGAGACATAAAATGCACAATTTTCACAGAAGGACTAATAGCCACATGGTAGGCTCTATGCTGTAATGAGAACCTGAGGATGACTCTGCAAAGACAGCCCAGAGCAGGTTCATGAAGGTCACAAAAGCCATCCAAAGTGGTTTTGTATTCCTTGCTTGCTAGCTTGGTTTTTAAGCAGAACATGATCAGATTAGAGCTGTGTAAGATATAAAATAACACTGGCTATGGCTGGATGTGATGGCTCACGCCTGTAATCCCAGCACTTTGGGAGGCAGAGGCAGGAGGATCATGAGGTCAAGAGATCGAGACCATCCTGGCCAACATCATGAAACCCCATCTCTACTAAGAAATACAAAAATTAGCTGGGCGTGGTGGCGCGCACCTGTAATCCCAGCTACTTGGGAGGCTGAGGCAGGAGAATTGCTTGAACCCGGGAGGCGGAGGTTGCAGTGAGCCGAGATCCTGCCACTGCACTCCAGCCTGGCTCCTGGCAACAGAGCAAGACTCTGTCTCAGAAGAAAACAGAAGAATATCACTGGCTATATGGAAAATGTGTAGGAAGGGGAGATCCTAGAGTGAAGAGGAGTGGAGTGAGAATAGTGCAAAGTCTTATTGAGATGGAAAGTCAAGAACAGATTGGAGACGCTAATGAGGTGGACCACATTCAGTCAAAAGGGGCCTGAGGAAGGTGAGTGAGTGCTAAAGGCATCCATTCTAGGTCTGTCAGGAATGTTACCTAAGTAAGGAGCAAGTGCGTATTCCAGTGTCGCTTCTCAATATATTCTTACACTCTCAAAACACTGACTGTGGCTGCATGTGGTTATTTGGCAGGAATTATAAACTAATACTTTCATTTTCTCAAAGTGAAAGATAGAGATTATAAGCCTACGGGAGAGAGAAAGAGAGGAGAGAGAAAAATACATAGAATATATATATTAGAATTAGTTTTAATTTGGAATATACATGAATACAGTCTCAATATTGATAGTGAAAAATAATCAAGTACTAAATTCTATGTGTTCACGACACAATCATACTCAAAACAGTGGTTATCAACAATTATGCACTTAATTTTACAACTTTGGCTTTTTAAATTCTAATTTTCTAGAAACGATGAGATTATATCATATCTAATTCAGAGAAAATATAATACAACCTAATATCTTACCCAAACTCTTACACTAGACATAACTAAGAAAGAGAATACTAAGGGAAGATGGAATTGTTTTGAACTGAGATCTTCCAGGACTGTTTGAGGGTTAAAAAAAAAAAAAAGAAATTAAGAACAAAAGAAAGGAGATGCCCAGAAAAAAAAGGAAAGGCAACAAATATGAAAAACATGATTTAAAAAAATATTTATTTAGGCATCTTCACTTTCAGAACTATTTTTACAAAATACTTTTTTCACTTTGTAAACCACATTTTATACAACTGTTCATAGCCTGGACATCCTAAATCCTGAGCAGCATTTCACAATGAATGGGTCAAGGGCAGAGGGAAAATAGGCAACTTAAAACCACAAAGATGTGGTGAAAGTATTACAGAAATATTTAAATATCATCAACAGTGCTTAAATTAGATGGATATATTCCATGCATATGACATCATATAGAATCTTTCCCTCCCAACTGCCTGTCAACAAAATCACAAATTTAAGTCCGTTAATTGCTACAAAAATGTCTGAGGTTGTTTTTTTCTTATGGAAGTACGCTGACATCTGTGAAATCTGGGTGGTAGGTTCTTATTACATTTTTTACTGTGGTTTTTTTTTTTACCATTTTAAATATTTAATAATTACATATTTAAATGATCAGTATTAAAAAGGAATATATGTAGGTGCAGAATGACACAAAATTTTAAAGAAAGAAGTTGTCTGAAGAGGATCTTCACATTGGTTTGTTCAAGCTTGGCATGACAGGCTCAGAGACTTTCTGCGATCAGGCAGCCTGGCACAATCCACGTTTCTCTAAACGCTCCTTTAATTCCAGAAGGGAAGACAAGCTTTATTATGACTCGACATAACCTCTTTGATGATTTTCTATGTGTTTGCTTCAGTGTATACTACTGTGTATGCTGATTGAGAAGCTTCAACTTTTATTAAAATAAAGGAAGAATGACTAAGCAAAATACAATGTTCTCTTTTACTTCTACAGTATAATATAAAGTGCCTAGTATTTTCTTTCTGTTTTTACTGTTTAAACTGACATAAGTAAGTACAGTGAAGATGTCAGAGAGAGCCAAGTAAAATTTTTACAGATTTTTTTAATGTTCAAAACTTTGGTTGAATTTTTGATAAAAGATAAATATCAACTAATTTTTATATTTGTTTATTAAATAAACTAATTAATGGTTTAATTATGAGCTATTATAGTAGAGTATGCCACTACACTCCAGCCTGGGTAACAAAGCAAAACCCTGCCTCAAAAAAAAAAAATTCAAGGTTGTTATTTTTCACTTCGTATTCTGTTGTTTTTCAGTAAGATACAATGCAAGATGCCTTGGCAAAAATCTGACCCCCAGAAAGGAGCAGCGGAATCCATTTTATGAAAGATTAGTGCATAACTTTAAGTCTTCCTAAATATATAAAAGTACTATATTGTAAACTAAATTATCCACCTAGCATTCCAGGTAGGTCCTGTTTAAACACAAGGCAAAAATGATATTCCTCTGTTCGAATACTGGAATGGCTTCCTGGTTCCTCAGAATAAATGCTGAAGTTCTGGAAGAGATCACTGATGCTCATTCAGCTTTCACAGTTAAGCCTGGGCGTTCTATGCTGTTGAACACAAACTATTTCACAGGACACAAAAATCAGACAAGGTCATTCTGTGACCATGACTGATCAAGACAATTTCCCTTTGTAAGAAATTCAGGAAGTAAGTGGCAAGCTCCTGCACTCCATGAAATCAAAGCTGGTGGGGAATTTTGGGACAACCACTCACTGGGGTCCCTATCCCTAGTGCAGTGCTATATAATCAGAAAGAGACCTCTTAGCTCCCGGTTTCTCCCAATGGGGGAAGGAGTTGGTTCCCAGGTCCAGCACCCCAACTTTCCCAAGTGGGATCCCCAGAAGATCGACCACTGTCCTGCTATTCTTGAAGCTCAGACAGGTCAGCCACAGCTTACCATCCTGGAGGAGAGTGGAAAGAGCAGCTCCGCTGGCAAAGACTATAGCTCCCCATTCCGCTCCCCAGAATGGTTGGACAAAAATTATAGCTGCTTGTGTCTTCCTGGAGAGGTAAAGATTCGGTAAAGGCCCCCAGAATCTCTGCCCAGTCTGACTGATGGGGGTCATCTCCTATATGAGGCCAGTCCATGAAGGCCAGCCGAGGTGGCTGCTTTGTCTAATGAGCAGACACCAACACAGAGAGCACAAGAAAAACAAAACACGAAGAAAGATGGCAAAGGAGGAATAGAAATGCTCATCATCCCTGATTATTAGGAAAATGCAAATCAAAACCGCATGAAGTACCATCTCATTGACACATGCCGGGATGGCTACTATCAAAAAACAAGACGACTGTCAGCAAGAATGTGGAAACTTTGCGCACTGGTGGTAGGAATGCAAAATGGTGCAGCCACTATGGAAAACAGTATGCAGGTTCTTCAAAAAATTAAGATTAGAACTATCATATGATCCAACCATCTCACTTCTGGGTATCCAAAAGAATTGATATCAGGATCTTGAAGAGATATCTGCCCTCCCGTATTAATCTGCAGAATTATTCACAACATCCAAGAAGTCGAAATAATAGAGTGTTGTTTAATCATCAATGGGTGAACAGATAAAGAAAACATGGCACATCGGGCACAGCAGTGCATGCCTATAGTTCCAGCCATTCAGGAGGCGGAGGCAGGAGGACTGCTTGAACCCATGATTCAAGGCCAGCCTGGGCAAAATAGCAAGACTCCATGTCTAAAAGTTAAAAATTTTTTTTTTGCAAAAATTTTTAAAAAGAAAAAGTATATACAAAAAGACACTTGTGTGTAATGAAATACTATTCAGCCTTTAAAAAGAAGACAATTCTGCAATATGACACCATGAAAGACCTTGAGAGCGTTATGGTAAGTCAAATAAGCCAGATATTTAAAGACAAGTACTGCATGACTTCTCTTATATGAGGTATCTAAAATAGTCAAATTCATAAAATTTAAGACTGGAATGGTGGTGATTAGGACCTGGTAATGGGGAAATGGGGAGTTACTAATCAACAGACATAAAGTTTCAGTTAAGCAACATGAATACACTGTAGAGATCAGCTGTATAACACTGTACCTAGAGTTGACAATAATGTATTGTACACTTAAAATTTATTACAAGAATGGATTTCATGTTAAGTGTTCTTACCACAATACAATGAAAATTTTTTGAAAAAAATATTTTTCAAAGCACAAAATGACCAAACATCTCCCTCTCCTGGCTAGTATAAGTAACTGCCGCTTCTTTATAAACAGCTTCAGCCTTGCTTCTCATCTTGTAAGATTAAGCTCAAACTGTAAAACTGCCCCTGACAGTATCGATTCTTACCAAAGCCCCATTCCCTGAAACCCTCTTTCAAAATCACCTGCTCCAAACCCAAATCCTATGATAGTTTCTTTTCAACACCCTCTTCCTGAGACATCCACGGTTTTCCATGGTGTTTGTTTTCTCTCGCTGCAGCAAGCACGATACACCTTCCTCAAACACAGGTGTGTTCCTGAGGGTCTTTGGTAGTTCTCCAATATGATGTAGCTGTTTGCCTTTTGCTATGAGTACAAAAACTGCGTAGTAGACATGAGAAACGGCTTTTGGGCTGAGATTTTAACTTTTTTCCTAGCAACCAATCCATAGCACTGGATGGGTACCAGGGACCTTCTATCATAATTAACACATCTATAAAAATGTAGACATTTGTCTTTGTGTTCCAGATGTCTGCTTTGCAGGTATTGGGTTATCTGTGGTTACTTTTTGCTAGTATTTGCGTATCTATCAAGACATTATGGTGAGGCTTATTATTATTAGTATAAATGTATTTTTCAAATTTTTCTTATTGATAATTTCAATTTTTGTGTGATTTATTGTTAGATCTGATTTTTTTTCTTGCCTTATATGTGACTGATAATGAGCTTGATTTTTTTTTTTTTTTTAGACAGAGCCACTCTGTGCCCCAGGCTGGAGTGCAGTGGGGCGATCTCGAATCACTGCAACCTCCACCTTCTGGGTTCAAGCAATTCTCCTACCTCAGCCTCTGGAGCAGCTCAGATTACAGGCACACACCACCATGCCCGGCTAATTTTTTGTATTTTTAGTAGAGACAAGGTTTTGCTATGCTGGCCAGGCTGGTCTTGAACTCCTGGCCTCAAGTGATCCACCAGCTTCAGCCTTCCAAAGTGCTGGGATTACAGGTGTGAGCCACCGCACCTGGCCACAAAGTTGTTTTAGGTGTAAGAGTAATAACTCCACCGTTTCTTAATTTTAGCCTATGGTTTTTTTTTTTTTTTTTTTTTTTTTTTTTGAGACAGAGTCTCACTCTGTCACCAGGCGCTAGGCTGGAGTGCAGTGGCGCGACCTTGGCTCACTGCAACCTCCACCGCCCAGGTTCAAGCAATTCTCCTGCCTCAGCCTCCCGAGTAGCTGGGACTACAGGCGCGTGCCACCACGCCCAGCTAATTTTTTTTTTTTTTGTATTTTTAGTAGAGACGGGGTTTCACCATGTTGACCAGGATGGTCTCGATCTCTTGACCTCGTGATCCGCCCGCCTCGGACTCCCAAAGTGCTGGGATTACAGGCGTGAGCCACCGCGCCCGGCCTAGCTTATGTTTTTATTCTTGCCATTGTCTTCAATTCATTATTTCTTCACAGGAATCTGTTTAGTCTCCTGTTCATTTTGTAGTGTTGGTTTAGTTAGTATCAGATAATGTAATCTGCAAATACATTTAACTAGGCTCAACCAAACTGTAAGCTATTACAATATGTTGAAAGCAAACAGAGACAAGAGGGTACTCTTGATCCCAGGTGTAGTGGATGCCACACTGTTTTCTGGGAGATCTGGCAGCTGTACTCCTTTTACATCGTTCCTGCTAGCATTCATTCATTTGCTGGGCAAATATCATTCATTCGCTGGACAAATATTTCATTCATTCTCCTGGCAACTGTGCTTGAAAAGCACATTCGTTCATTCATTCCTGCTAGCATTCATTCATTCACTGGACAAATATCATTCATTCGCCTGGCAACTGTGCTTGAAAAGTGACCACATAGGCTCATGATAACACAGAGTCTCCCCAAACCGAACACTCTTGAAGTTCAGTTGCCTTTCTAATACATGTATACATGCAAAAAAGCTCTAGTATTTTCCTCATGCACCCAAATCAAGCAGAATGTTGCTTTTCATTCTATCTTTAGTGAAGGGCTAGTTTTCTTCCCCTCTTCTTGGACAAATACTTTTGCAAGAATATGATAAAAATAAACTACTAGGAAAATCATTGTTTTAAACATACAAAATACAAACATAAGATGCATCAAATGTAAAATTACTCTGTAATATCAGGCTGCATGTGTTTCCAAATACTCACTCTGATTTTCGTTCTGATCTCATTGCAGGCCAAGCACCAGCCCTGCACTTCCGTCTCGGGAGCTCCGCCCAGAACCCTAAAGGAGACTATCGGTTCGCTGAAGGTAGGAATGACGGCAATACTGTCTTCCCCCGCGTATCCAGTACCCACCGTGAAGTCTGGAATGGAGAGTGTCCTTAACAAATATTTGTCCAGCGAATGAATGAATGCTAGCGGGAACGATGTAAAAGGTGTGCCATTCATTCATTTACATTTATTGAGCATTATTATGTGTCAGACATTGGTCAAACTATTGGAGATAAAGCATTGATGAAACAGACTAAATGCCCGGTCTTATGTTGCTTGTGGGAATAAAGTATTTATTAGATAAATTAAATTTATTTATTTAATTGAATAATAATTTAAAAATTATTTTTAATTTAATAATAAAATTTTATTTTTAATTTAATAATAAATTAAAAATCGAGAATATGTATCAGGTAAATGCATCAGGTAAATATGTATCAGGTAATAATAAATCAAAATTTATTTTTAATTTAATAATAAACTAAAAATCAGGAATATGTATCAGGTAAATGCCTTTAAAAAGTTTATATCCTTTGATTTCATTAATTTAGGAGAAAAAATGTAAACATATATAAATATACATGTATATGTTATATAAATATATATACAGAACCATATACTCTGTATACAGAAAACAATCTATGCTCAATAGTAAAAAGTTAAAAATCTGCCACCTAAAAATCTGGCAGGCTACAAAGGAATGTTTAAATATAGGTTTAAAAGGTCCACTTGGTAGATTATTATGCAACTGTTAAATTAGATCTCAATCATACTAAAATATTTGTGGATGAAATGGTATAACGTTTGGGGTTTGCTTCAAACCACTCCAGGAGGCGAGAAGGAAGAGGGTAAGTAAGTGAAGGTTTGGATGCATCGGTGGCTTCTAGCCCAATGAACCTGTGCCTTTGCATTCTGACAGCAAATAATAGCATAGCAAATACTTACCCGGTGCCCACCACACGCCCAGCACTACACCTAGTGCCATCGTTATTTGGTTTTAATCTCACAAAGGCGTGCTTCTCAAGTTGGTACTAATGTTAGCACCAATTTTCAGGGCAGGGAAATGAGGCACAGAGAGATGAAGTAACCAGCCCCAAAGCACACACTTGCTGAGTGACAGAGAGAGGCTTCACACTGGGCCCTTGAGTATGTCCTGTGAACTGCCACACACCACAGGTGTAACTTACAGCTCATGCCAGTGGATTTCCAGAAGAGACTTGGCTTCACCCCAACGGTGCATGACAGCCTAATTTCTGTCAAAAGAGTACACAAGAGGAGGCTCTGAAATGACATTTTCATCTGCTTTCACCTTCCCATCAAATGTTTATTTCAAACCTCTCAAGGTCAGCTGTTATTCACGTCTCAAAATACTTGTACCTCCCTCATCCCTGTCGAGCAGTCTCTGCTGGAAAGAAGTGTCTACCAAGTCCTCGTCTTAGGAATGGGACGTAGCCCAGTGTTGATGACAATGAAAGTCTTCTTTTCTTTTTTTTAAATTTATCTATTTTACTTTAGGTGCATACTATATCTGGCATTTCTCCCCATGTTATCCCTCCCGACCCTCCCCAGCCCCCACGAAAGTCTTCTTTTCTCTTTGACATTTAGCTTCATGATTGTGACACATCCTTTTCCATGTACCGCATTCACAGAAATGAAGGCATGAACAGAAGCACGCCATGTTCCAGGGCTTCGGGTGGCTTGACCTGGCCTAAGCACAGTTTTTGATGCTTCGCAGGTACTGATCTGCTATGCTCACTCACCTCCAGGTTTGTACATAGGGTATTCCCTCTGCTAAGATCCTGTTCTCTATCTTCACCTCGATAACTGCTAACTCATCATTCAGGTCTCAGTTGAGATGCATGTCTTTTGCTTTCCAAGTATCAGCCAAAAATTCCTTTAAGTTACTCTAGGGTTCCCCTGACACACCTGGATTGGAGTCACCTATTTACCTGTATTACCCCCAGGGTATGTGCTCCAAGAGAGCTGGAACCATGTCAGAAATGTTCATGTTCACCCTTGTAATCGGAGCAGTGGCACAGTTACTCGCGTGTAATACCCACCGAAAGACTGGATTTAAAAATGCCATAAGGGCTTCTGATTGTGAATAGGGTCCAGCGTATCATTGGTATTCAAAGGCTGCTAAGAGCATATACACTTAAGCGGCGGCAAAGCCCAACAAGGTGTTCTTGATATTACGTAGTTTATTCCACCTATAGCCTGGGTGAAAATGGAGTTTGGGAAAACTAAAGAATTTATGAGTGAAGGTTTGTTCAATGGAAAAGGTTAAAAGATAGCAGCAAAACCGAATTAGGTTGTCTAGCAGTATGAGATTAGTATGTGTTTATACAAATCCATTTTAGGGAGGTATTACATATGTTACCTCAGAGTAACCCTGAAGACAGAGTTCACAGGAGAAAGCGATGGTCAGAGCTCAGACTCTGAGCACCCTTCTATTCATACCACAACAGGGAGTTTCCATTTTTTTAGAGGCAGTGGCCAAAGGCATTCTGCAGGCACTCAGTGATCAAGGGACAGGGGAGTAGCATCGGTAGATTCATGATTCCGTGTGAGGAAATTTCTGTACGGGGTGCAGGCAAACAAAGGCGGGGAGAACACTTTGGAAGCTCTTATAACAGTCGAGGAGAGTTGATCAGGACTGAACTAGGGCTGTCTACCAAACTCCAACGATTACCTCACAACTTTACTGTTTTTGAATGTAGAGTAAATACTGGTATCCTTTATTTTTTCTTTTCAGTGACTCATTTTAAACACAAAGCTTATATTCTTACTACCACCGTTAAGTGGCTTGACAGTATTGCTTGTCATAAACAGATGGTAGAAAGAAAAATAAACTCAGGAAAACAAAACCAGGCTCTTGAATCCCACCTCAGTCAGAAGCCAAATCAGAAAGACTAGCAGGCTGCAAATCTCTCACACCACCAAGCCCCATTCCCTTGTCGGATGATGGGGTCAGCCCAGTTAAAGAAAATGTTAAGTAATTTCGGGCAAACAGTATAAAAAGTGAAAGATATGAAAGAAAAAGTATAGATAGATAGATATTTAGATAGATAGATAGGATATAGACATATATGGCAGAAATCACAGAGGTCACAGAAATGGCAAAAAAAAAAATTTATTTTAAATAAATGTGTGGTAATGGTTAAGAATCTGAAAGGTTATGGGCCGCAAATTCTTTAACTCAAAACTTGATTTAGAGCATAGCTGAAACTAAGAATCACAAGTTTTTCACTAAGAAAACCTTGACAAATGTGCTTTAACAATACAAAGTAGCAGCTTACCCATTACTTCGTGTTTAGAAAGAGTTGAGCCAGCGGTCGGAGCCCATAGTCCAGGATGATCACTTGAGCTGCCAGGAATTTGCTCTGATCCTTCCAAGAAAAATACAAAGAAAATCACATCTCTAGTCACTCTATATTTGTGTCTCTCTTTCCTTCTGTCAGTTTCTTAAAAGAACAACAACAGAAAAACACTTTTCTATACAAATGGAAATTTTACCTTAGTAAATCCAAGAATTTGTAACCTTAAAATTTTGAAACTATATTTTCAGCATATTAGTTATAGAAAACTGTTTGTTTCCTTAAAGTTATAAACAATTTTTCTCAAAGGAGATTGATTTTAGCCAACTATCACATCGTAGTGAACTTCTAAGATCTCACAGATTGTATTACAATTAAGTAGGTTATTAATTACTTATGAACAGGTCTTTTTTTTATTGCATTAGAAACATCTAAAAGTATTCACTTCTCCTTGCACAAGGTACTACTTAAGTAAAATTTGTAACTAACAAATTAGCTTTAGTACATAATGAAAACAATCCTAGATTTTCACAAATTAAAAGACAGCGCAATGTAAAGGAGAATACAATCTCAGTCATCTAAATCTAAATTTATTCAACTCCGTTTTAGTCAGTTTCTGCTGTGGTAACATAAACTTATTTCTCACACTCCTGAACGCTGGAGGTCCAAGATCAAGGCACCAGCAGATGTGGGGTCTGGTGAGGGCCTGTTTCCTGGTTCATAGGCGGCTGTCATTTTGCTGTGTCCCTACCTGGTGGAGTCGGGAGGCAGCTCTTTGGGTTATATTTACAAGGGTACCAACCCTCATGACCCAATCACCTCCAAGGGCCCCACCTCCCAATACCCTCACACCAGGGATTAGATTTCAACATCTTACTTTTCAGGAGACACAAATATTCAGACCATAGTAAACTCACTTTTCCTTCCTAACAAGCGAATAAAAGAGCACTGTAGGAGGGCCTGGATTTCAGTCCGCTGGACCCGGGAGAAGTGCCTGCGCTCGGGCCCAGGCGCCCAGCAGAGGGCAGGGCAGCTGCATCTGAACGCCGCTGGAGGGCAGGGCTGGAACGCGGGAGCGGAGGAGCAGGGGCTGCTCGCCTGCGGAGGGCGAATCTCCCTCCTTCCACTAAGCAGACAAGCAGCGCGTGGGGCTGTACAATTGCAGGGCTTATGCTTGTTAGAAAAGAGGACAGAGTGTTGCTACAACCGTGGAATTGAACCGATCACGGAGAATACAAGTCAAGTCATTCCAGGAAATTGTTCGCTGGAATTATAAGGGAGTTGCTAAAGGAGAACTAAGTCCCTATCAGTTTACTTGTAAAGAAAACTAAAATGAAGCCCAGCCCTTTCTTTACACGCTGGAAAGACGGGCCCAGGCCATGGCCCTTGCCCCTTAGGTGGTCCTAGGGTGTCCCTTCCACATCGTCCAGCGACGAGGGACTCACAATTCCTCTCCCAAGCTGCCTGTGGCCATCCCCTGGGCCTTGTGCTCCTCTTCCTGGGCCTATGCCCCAGAGGCTGGGCTTGGTCCTCGTGAGCATCCTTAGGCCAGAGGAGGACTGGCCCAGCAGTGGTTTTTGAGAGTCACAGGCTGCAATGGTGCAGGCGGGAGCCCGCGGCCAGCGGAAAGGGAGGCCACATGGTCCACCACCCCATCCTAGAGGGGCACTCAGAGAGGCGCAGAGCTGGGACATCACGCCCGGACTCCCTCACTATTTGGAAAGGTATGAGGCTAGAACAGGCCTTTTATAACAATTTTGAGCTTGAACTATAGCTTCTATGTGTACTTTTGCCCCTGACCTCACGGAAGTCATGGAAATCGTGACAGAATCCATCTCGTAGGTCAGGTGTAATAATGAAAGTACGAAAGGAGTTCAGAGAAGGGAAACACAAATAGTGAAAATGTGCCAGCAGGTCAGACCTACCTGGGAAGCAGGGCGTCTAAGTGGAACAGCCCTAAAAGCAAAGCGCGGTCCAGAAACTGATGGAGCGGTTCAGCCTCTGCTCCATGCACTAGCTGGCTAAAGCTGCCGTTAAGGACCATGGATTGAGGGGCTAAACCAACCGACATTTATCTCTTCATGATTCTGGAGGCTAGAAGGCCAAAACCAAGGTGAAGGCAGGAGCGGTTTCTCCCAAAGCCTCTCTCCATGGCCGCTAAAGAGCATCTTCCCATGTCCTCACAGGGCCTTCCCTCTGTGTCTGTGTCCTCACTCCTTCCTCTTATAAGAACACCAGTCGCCGGGCGAGGTGGCTCACGCCTGTAATCCCAGCACTTTGGGAGGCCGAGGCGGGTGGATCACGAGGTCAAGAGATCGAGACCATCCTGGTCAACATGGTGAAACCCCGTCTCTACTAAAAATACAAAAATTAGCTGGGCATGGTGGCACGTGCCTGTAGTCCCAGCTACTCGGGAGGCTGAGGCAGGAGAATTGCTTG
>PVKV010005051.1:0-94497 GCA_004027835.1 Alouatta palliata | reverse complement strand
ACCAGTCATACTGGATTAGGTCCCACCCATAGGACCTCATCTGAACTTCATCCGTTTTGTTTTGTTTTGAGACAGTCTCTCTATGTCGTCCCAGCTGTTGTGCAATGGCGCCATCTCAGCTCACTACAACTTTGCCTCCTGAGTTCAAGCGATTCTCCTGCTTCAGCCTCCTGAGTAGCTGGGATTACAGGCGCCTGCCACCAAGCCCGGATAATTTTTGTATTTTTAGTAGAGACAGAGTTTCACCATATTGGCCAGGCTGGTCTTGAACTCCCGACCTCAGGTGATCCATCCTCCTCGGCCTCCCAAAGTGCTGGATTACAAGAGTGAGCCTCCGCACCTGGCCTGAACTTCATCTCTTTAGAGACCCCAATCTCCAAAAACATTCACATTTGGAGGTACTGGGGGTTAGAACTTCAACACAGGAATTGAGTGGTGCAGGGTGGGGGGAGACACAGTTGGGTCCATGACACCCACCTCGGGAAATGTTACCCTCGGCATACGCAGCGCTTTCCGTTTCCATTCTGTACTTGGGGTGAAACTCCAGATGTGGACTTTATTCCTCAGGAGGAAAGAGCACTTACCCTGCCGGAAGACTTATATTCTGGTACCATTCGTCAGTCTCTTGGGATTTCAGTGGAATCCTAGATCTGAAAGTTCCTGATCAAATTGATAAAATCAAATTCCTGAAACTGCAAAGCTGAAGACGGGCCCCTCATTTCACTGCCATGCAGGTTTCGCTTGTGCAGAGGGGGCTGTCACACAGGTTCTACCGTGATTTGCCCGCCTCTGGGGGAACCTCTGCCCCACCGCTCGCGCCCTGCTCCAGCGCCCCTGCGGGTGTTGGGCGCGCACGCAAGGCCCGGACTCCTCGCAGCGCTGGCTGCAGTGACCCCCCTCACTGACCGCCGTGGGCGGCGTATGACTCTCCTTCCACTGCCCTCCGGCGCGGAAAAGCAGTTACGTGGAGAGAAAAGAAGGAAAAAGAAGACAGGGTGGAAGAGAGAGACCTCTTCTAGGGGACACCTGGGGCGCATTGATTGAGGGGTGGTGGCATCCACGAGGCTGAGGCTCCCGCTGCCCTCCTAGAGAAGAGTGGAAAGGACCCAGCCTTGGCGTCATCAGACTTAGACTCAAAAACGACTCCGCTTCTTATGAGCTGTACAATTTCAGGGACCACGATGAGCATTAACGACGCACGTTTCCCATCTGTAGCTTTGCTGCCCCGTGCAGTGGCTACCGACCGCAGGTGGTCATTGAGGCTTGAAATGTGGCTCTCCAAACACAGGAGCTATAACTGTAAAATTCACAAAAGATTTCAAGAACTTAGCACAAAAAGGAATAACTAGTTTTATGTTGACTACGTTAGAAATGATAACATTTTGGATATATTGGGAAAATACTAAAATTAATTCTACCAGTTTCTTTTACTTTTTAATGTGGTTACGGGAAAATATAATAATACTGCATATCCAGCTCACATTTTCTTTCTACTTAAGGGCACTGATCTAGATCGCGAGAGGGATGGCCATCTGTCCCGTGCCAGCCGGAACAGTCTTGAATGATGCCCAGTGCCTTTACGAGATCATCCAGTTTCACGCTTTTCCTGCTGGTTTGTTTCAGACGGAGTTTTGCTCTTGTTGCCCAGGCTGGAGTGCCATCGCGAAATCTCAGCTCCCTGTGATTTCTGCCTCCCGAGTTTAAGCGATTCTCCTGCCTCAGCCTCCCGAGTAGCTAAGATTACAGGCATGTGCCACATGCCTGGCGAATTTTTTGTATTTTTAGTTAAGACGGGGTTTCTCCATGTTGGTCAGGCTGGTCTCCAGCTCCCGACCTCAGGTGATCTGCCCGCTTTGGCCTCCCAAAGTGCTGAGGTTACATGCATGAGCCACCATGCCTGGCCCTATTCCTGGGTTTTTAAAAAACATTTTAAAGCAGTACTAATAGGTGCATTAAAAGAAGTTGGAATGGGTTTGTGGACCTGCTCTCCATACCTCCTGTTCAGTCAGCTACTAGTGCGTGCGACAGAGGCCGGCTGAGGTATGCTCAGTTCTGCCAGCATCTGCCTCTTCCTGAGCCTGGCCAGAAGGAGTAGCACTCACGCCTCCCTTTTACAGACACCTGCAGGCACTTGCAGATGAAACAAAATTGTGCTCAGAAACACCTATATTTACATATAATTGTGATTCTGACAGCTGCAGTTTTCTGTAGATTGAAACAACATACAGCTGGTATGGACACAGCCGTGAATTCTGTCTGCACCACAGCCAATCCAAGTCTTTTCTG
The DNA here is from genome assembly GCA_004027835.1 of Alouatta palliata. Taxonomy (NCBI): domain Eukaryota; kingdom Metazoa; phylum Chordata; class Mammalia; order Primates; family Atelidae; genus Alouatta; species Alouatta palliata. Next base: position 92,211 of record PVKV010005051.1, on the reverse strand, counting down.
TGCCACTGCTTTCTTGACTTAGTAAGATTCCTGTTTTTACCATGCCTCCGACAAAAATATTTTGTATTGTGATCTCCAAACACATTATTTTCTACTTGTCAGAATTTACTCTAGGCTAAGGGCTTCAACATCTGTAGAGAATTTTCTCAACTAAAAGCTGTTATGGTTCATAGACCGAAGTCAGTGGAAAGTACCAACAATTTCAACTTTATTAGCTCTACATGAAACTTTGAAAAAGACTGCAGGCAATTCATTTTTAAAGACTTAAAATAAAAGCTACATTAAAAAATAGTTTCAGCTGGGCCTGGTGGCTCACACCTGTAATCCCGGCACCCTGGGAGGCCGAGGTGGGCAGATCACTTGAGGTCAGGAGTTCAAGACCAGCTTGGCCAACATGGTGAAACCCCGTCTCTACTAAAAACACAAAAGTTAGCTGGGCTTGGTGGTGGGCGCCTGTAATCCCAAGTACTCCGGAGGCTGAGGCAGGAGAATCACTTGAATCCAGGAAGCAGAGGTTGTAGTGAGCCGAAGTTACGCCACTGCACTCCAGCCTGGGCCACAGAGTGAGTCTCAGAAAAAAAAAAAAAGTAGTTTCAGAAAAATACCAGTGCTGTAGTGCTTTTTTAATGTCTAAAACATTAATTTAAGCATTCAAATACATACCAAGAATAACGATTCTGCTTATATTATCTTAATGACATCATCAATATAAGGTAGTTTTAAATATTTTAACATGCATACATATATACTATTTTTAGAATTCGTATTTGAAAATAGTTGTTAATGTAATTATGAGTCTGTTCCTATAATAATACCAATATGTTGGTCAATGAATTGGTATTTCAAAAATTATAAAATTTTTAGAATTTAGGGGCCCCTTTTAATTCTGAAAAGTGTCCCAGGTTAGAGGGTCTACCCCATATGGTAACCAAACCCAGCAACAATCATATTCCCCGGACGAATCTTATTTAGGGAGACCATCAACCCTCCGGGGCTGGGTGGCTACTTCCTGCTGACATCATTAGGGTCATTTTACATGCACAGCCTTCCAGCTGCATCAGTCCCCGTGGGTTTTCCAGACACCTATGGCTCCTTTTTCCCTCATTTCCACGTGCTTCGCCTTGAAATGCCTCTACAATTAGCCTCAGAGTTATTACACTTTATTACTATCTTAAAGTAGTCACGAACTAAGAACTGAACGGTTAGCATACAAAATCTCTCAATCAACTTGCCTTTTCCGAACAGCAAATCTTCTTTTAGGGACTTTATAACATCATATGGGACCAAGGGAAGTGTGTTTTTCTTTGAAATCATTAAATGGTTTATGATGAAAAATGTATAATGAAATGACGAAATGTATAATTTTTATCACCTAGCAACTGTACCTGTCAAATCAAGAGAATACTAATTAAATCAGGGCCCTAGTGGTGTGATTTTTAATCGTTATCTAACTCACCAATATATGTTTAAGTATTAAACAAAATACAAAGTTTAATTTGTTATGTTACAATTATTTTAATTACACTAATTTACTATATTAATTATTGAAACATCATCAAATACCTAAGATGACTTTAAAATGAATGTGTAAATGAAAGAGATGACAGAGTTCTTAAGGAGGTTGAAACCAAGTTTCTTTTATCATTTTGGGTGAGATTTATGTTTTCTAACAAGTAGTCCTTCCACATTATTTATTCAGACTGTATTGCTTAAAATATAAAATCAAAGCTAATAAATCAGTAAAAATTTATCCTGCTTTAGACTCTAAAGAACATGGGGATCAGGTGAATTCAGAGAAAAGACCTCAGTTTTCTTTAGCTCCGTTAGGGTTATTTTCTCAGCCTATGCCATGAAGCCACAGCACACTTCAACCAGAAGAGAGCTTCTCCCAGAGCTGCTCTCTTCTCCCAGAAGAGAGCAGCACCCTGGCCGGCAGAGGGAGCCTGGCCTCAGCCACGTGAGCACGGAGCTTCCCCAACAGTTTGGGACTGGATCAGCAGCAGCCTGAAAAAGCTTCCCATTTCTAGAACTTTCTACAGCTGTATTCTTTCAGAAACTGCAACCATAGAAAGCTTGTTGCAGATAAAGCTCACTGCTGAGATTGAAACAGATTTTAATTAATGTGTGATCTGGATGATAGATGGTTTGAACTTTGAAGAAAAAATTGCCTTATCCTGTCTTGATGCTCACATAAAGTAACATAGTTTTTTGCTAGTTCATTTAAGGACCATAAACTTTGCCAGTGGAGTTGTTAGAGTGTGCTGAATCAATGAAGTGGTATGAGTTGGCATGAATATATTATGTGTTATTATTTATTGCCACATTACTTTCATGAGATGCATAGGAAGACTGTATTTTAGGCTTCAGTCCTGAGTCTGCTGCTCACAAACTGCATTGTCTAAGAAAATGTATTTCCTCTTTCCAGAATTCTGTATCAGGATTATGCTTGGTTATATAAAGGAAATCCAAAATGGCAGTGACAAATAACATAGATATGTATTTCTATTACCTATAAGCCCCACAGTGATCTGTGATCCTGAGACTTTCTATCTTCCTGATCTTTCATCCTTAGACTCTGAGTCCAGTGACTTCCATCTTTAAAATTACTTCATGGTCCAATATGGTGCCTGGAGCTGAAGCTGCCGCTTTCATAGTCAGGAAGACAGGAAGAATAAAGAGGAGACCGTCAGAAGCCCAGCTAAGTTCCTTTAATAGACTTCCCAGAAATCTCAAACAATACTTCATTTACATCTCAGTGAACAGAATGTGATCACATGGCCTCATCTAGCTATATAAAAGAGGGTAGAGATTTAGGCTTTCAGCTAGGTATATTGTCAGTTACTAACGCAATCATAATTATGCTACTAAAGAAGAAAAAAGCGGATGTCGGGCAGCAGTTATCTCTAACACTGTATTTGTATGTAAAATTGTATAAATAATGCCTTACTGAATTGTTTTGAGAATGCAAATAATATATGTGCAGCACCCAATTTAGTACCTGCCCAATGACTGTAATGATTATATTATATTTTGGAAAGGAACAGTGTCATTTCGTATCCACCACTTCATGTGTATAATTTTGATATACTGGAAGTCATTGCTACCATTGAAAGTATACAACATTATTGATTTTGTATTCTTGCCCTGTATATTTAATCCAAAGTTAATCATGAGAAAACTATCAGACAAATTCGGAAACTGGGACATTCAATGAAAACAGTGGTCTGGACCTTTCAAAAAGTCTATGTCATAAAAAACAAAGGGAAGATGGGAGGAAGAGAGGGAGGGATGGAGGGAAAGAAAGGAAGGAAAAAAAGGAAGGGAAAAGAAAATCTGTTCTAGATTGAAGGAGACAGGGCAAGCAAATATAAGAAGTGAAACTTGATGAGCCCTGAATTTTTAAAAACAAAAAGAACTTTGAAGGACTTTTATGAATCATTGATAACTTTGAATATGGACTAGATATTAAATATCATTGAATAACTATAAAATTTGGGGTAGATGGGAATGATAATGTAAAAAGGAGAATAGGAGAGATGTATTTAAGAATAAGTATCATGACGTCCGATGTTTATTTTGAAAAGATTCCAAAAAAATCTATTATATAAATATATATACACATACACATATTTTATATACACATATATAAAATACAATAGCACCAGCCACCAGGCAGCTGCTCCGTAGAAGCCAGGGTCCCAGACCTACAGTGTCTATGTCATCAGCAGCCAAAGGGCATCTAGTCCCAGAGATCTGTGTCTCTGGGGTCCGTGGGTCTCCAAGCTTCTAAATTTTACATATTCCAACTTCTTGTTCCGTCAGCCCTAGGGACAGCACCTGCTTCCTGAGGTTGCTACCTTCGCAATGTCTGGGATTTTGAGTTGTCTGTCCTTCAATACCTGGTTAACAATTCTTTGTATTAAATTATCTGCTAAAATAACTTGTGTGGTTCTGTCTCCTTATTTGACTCTGAAGAAAACATAGAAATTTGTGCTATGAGTCGTCCCAGTAAGTATACCCCAAAAATGGATGGTGAAGATTGTGACTGAGGCCTGAGCATGGTGCGGGGCTCCCCGAGGGAGGAGGAGCTGGTCCTCCCAGGCCCACAGGAGCATCCTGATTAGGCATAAATAATTACCTATGCTTGAGAGTAATTAATGACCACAGGGCAAGTGGCTGCTGCCGTCGGCATTTTGCAGGAATGAATTCTACAAAGACCACCATCTAGAATAGCTTCCTCTAAGTGCCCTAGACTGCACACAGAAAGAAAATGACTGAGCAGGACACGCACCTGAAGTTCCAGCTGCTCCGGAGGCTAAGGCACTCGAGTAGACTGCTTGAGCCCAGCAGTTTGAGACTATCCTGGGCAATATAGCAAGACCCCTTCTCAAAAATAAAATTATAGAAAAGACAAGAAGCACTGCCCAGGTGTTTAAACTCTCAAAATCACAGAACCAAAAAGCCTCTAGAGGAGCCCTGAAAGAGTTTTCTTATTTATTGTAGCTACACTGCTCTAGTGTTAGAATTGCACACAAAACTTAATTCCAAAGGTTGCAGAAATTACAGCATAAGTTGAAATCATGACCTCACCAAATCTCTTGAGTCAAAGTTACAACTTTGATTGAGAAGGAATGGGATCCTGGACTTTATAAAGGACATCTAGGTGAATTCAGAAAAAGCTGAGAATCTTTAACTCTCAAGTCTCTCTGATTTTTCCCTTCCAGTGGCAGCAGTCTGCTGTTCCAGCCTTCCCTCACTCGAAGCGATATCTGTTTTCCTTAAGATCCAACACGACCACCTCTTGTTGCCACAAGTCCCAAAGCTAGTGCCATAAATCGGCAACTCCATGGGAACAATTACAAAGCAAAGTTCTAGAGGAAACAGTTTATGCACCAAAACCATTGGAAGATGTTGCTAACTTCTGTTAATGGAAAGCGGAGGCATCTATACAGAAATGGGTCCTCATGATGTTATCAAGAAAAAGTGTTATAACATCCTATGGTGCCAAATGAGGTGGATGTCTTTGAAGGACCCTGCTGCACTAATCCAAGTATATACCATGAGTCCCTTCCTGTAGCTCTCCCTAAGGGACCTGAAGGCCATTTAGTGAAGTTACTGTGATTTGAGAAAAGGAAGTACCTAGATGTTTTGAATTACGAGGCACTGATTCAGAACTGACACTATTTCCTAGGGACCCAAAATGCCATTGCAGTATAGCAGTAAAAGCAGGGGTTATGATGGTGAGATGATCCACGAAGTTTGGGCTCAAGTGGACCGGTGGGTCCATGAACCAAACTGATGGTTATTTTGCTGCTTTGCTAAATCTATCATTGGAATAAACACACTCAACAGCCAGCAGAATACCCGCATGGACCTTCTGACGCTTGGAGCAAGGTCCATTATGATCGGAAAGGCTAAGTGGAAGCCTTTGAAACATTCTCTATAAGGATAAGAAAACCAATGGCAATACACATCACAGGGAGAATTGCAGAGATGGGTGCCACCAACAAAGACTTGAAAGACAAAAGGTTGGTGATACCTACAACATTTCTATTTGCCAGCTGGGCATTGTGGCTCATGCCTGTAATCCCAGCACTTTGGCACACCAAGGTAGGAGGATTGCTTGAGCCCAGGAGTTTGAGATCAGCCTGGGCAACATGACAAAACCCTGTTTCCACACAAAAAAAAAAAAATACAAAAACTTAGGCAGTCATGGTGGTGTGTACCTGCAGTCCCAGCTACTCGAGAGGCGGAGGTGAGAGGATCGCTTGAACCTGGCAGGTTGAGGCTGTAGTGAGCTGAGATTGCATCACCAAATTCCAGCGTGGATGACAGAGACAGACTCCATCTCAAAAAAAAAAAAAAAGAAAAAGAAAAAATTCTCCGTTTGCCTGTTTAACCTCTGCAGGAGATGAATTGATCTTGGAGAATGATTTTGGATTGTCATGAACATGATCAGATGATGACTTTAATGACAACTGCTATTCGTTAAGTGCTATCTTTATGAGCTAATTAATACAATCCCTTTTATGCAGTTATTGATTTGCCAAATACTCTTCTCTCTATACTAACTAATCAGGACAATAGGACAACCAGAAGTAGTTCTGTACATTTCAGGTATGTAAAGTGAATAAGGTCTAGAGAGCTGCTGTATAAAATTGTGCCCTATACTGTGCACTTCAGTATTCATTAAGAAAGTAGTTGTCGCCGGGCACGGTGGCTCACACCTGTAATCCCAGCACTCTGGGAGGCCGAGGCGGGTGGATCACAAGGTCAGGAGATCAAGACCATCTTGGCCAACATGGTGAAACCCCGTCTCTACTAAAAATACAAAAATTAGCTGGGCGTGGTGGCGCCCGCCTGTAATCCCAGCTACTCAGGAGGCTGAGGCAGAAGAATTGCTTGAACCCAGGAGGCAGATGTTGCAGTGAGCCAAGATCGCGCCACTGTACTCCAGTCTGGCGCCTGGCGACACAGCAAGACTCTGTCCCAAAAAAAAAAAAAAAAAAGAAAGTAGTTGTCAAGTTAAGTGTTAGTACCACAATTAAATAAAAGAAGAAATCGTGCTTCAGCAGATAATAATGGCACTGGTGATAGCATCAGATAGATAAGACAGTTTCTACCTACTCCTGCTGCATTGCTCCCTTACCTATACTCACATGCAAAATTCCTCATATTTTTATTGAAAAGAACAGTATCGGCCCTAGTGCAGTGGCTCACGCCTGTAATCTCAACACTTTGGGAGGCCGAGGCAGGTGGATCACTTGAGTTCAGGAGTTGGAGACCAGCCTGGGCAACATGGTGAGCCCGATCTTTACATTAGCCAGGTGTGGTGGTGCGCACCTGTAGCCCCAGCTACTCAGGAGGCCAAGGCTGACAAATCACTTGAGGCTGTGAGGTGGAGGTTGCAGTGAGCTGAGACAGAGCCATTGCACTCTAGCCTGGGTGATAGGAATGAAACCTTGTCAAAGAAAGAAAGAGGAATAAAGGAAGGAAGGAAGGAAGGGAGGGAGGGAAGGAGGGGGGAAGGAAGGGGGGAGGGAAGGCAGGGAGGGAGGGAAGGAAGGAAGGAGGGAAGGAAGGAAGGGAGGGAGGAAAGGAGGGAGGGAAGGAAGGGAGGGAAGGAGGGAGGGAGGAAGGGAGGGAGGGAAGGAAGGAAGGAAAGAAAAGAAAGAAGAAAAAGAAAGAAAGAAGAAAGAAAGAAAGAAAGAAAGAAAAGGAAAGAAAGGAAAACATATTGGGCCTATTTTTCAGGTGCTTTTACTGAACATACTGGCCCCATTTGGAAGTGAATGTTGGCACAACTCTGCACTCACACAGGAGTAGTCTTCCAGGAGAGTGGTAAAGTGAAATCCTTTCAGTGGGAAATAGACTTGGTCCTTAGAATTAGCTGACTCACCATACACACCATCACCTACAATTAGTTGGACTAACAAAACAAGAAAAGAGCCTACTGAAAAACTAAGTTACGGTGTCAATTGGGGGAACATAAACCTGAAAGGATGGAGTTGTAGCTTAAAGGATACAGTGAGTGCTCTGAATCCATGACCAATAAATGATGCTGTTTCTCCCCTAAAATATATATTGGTTCACAAGTCAAGTGGTGTAAGTGGGAATGGCTCACCTCACCGTTATACCTAGTAACCCTCTCACAGAATTTCACTTCCCGTTACTGAAACTTTTACACTCTGCTAGTTTAGAGGTTTTCATTCACGAGTCAGAAATTCTATCACATATGAAAATTCTTTAGATAGCCCCATTGAACTGGAAGTTGACAACACCATTTGGCCTTTTGGAATCCTCATGCTGCTGAAGCAACAGGCAAAGAAAGAGGCTCTTTCCCTGGTTATTCCATCCTGATTATCAAGAAGAAACTGGGTTGCTCCTACACCATAGGGTCAAAATGCATTAATGTCTGGAAAACAAGCGGGTTCTCTGAGTGCTTCTTAGCATAACCACGCCCAGTTTAAAAATTTCCAGGAAAATTGTAGCAACAAAACAACCACTACAAAAAATGTAGAACCATTGATAATTCAGAAACACAGGCAAAGAAGGTGTGGACCACTGTGTCAGTAAAATACCACAACCAGCTCATTTCCTATAAAAGGGCAAAAGAAACATACGGTAAGTAGTGGAAAAAGCAAGTCAGGACTAGAGCAGCTAAGGATAATTTCTTGCTTGCTTGTGTGTGCGTATTAAGTAACTTTCTCTTCTCCTTCCCTTTACTTTTTATTCAAGATCCGTGGTGATGGTTAGCACGACAGTTTCTTGCTTAGGTGACAGAATATTCACATAGGTTTGTGGCTGAATTCGAATAGGATTCACAGTGTCCAGAAATACAGACTGGAACTGTTAGGACTTTGTGTGTCCTTGTTTGGATGAGCGATTGAGAAAGTCTTTGTGCTAAGGATAACTGCAGCTAATTAGGAAGATGTATGGAGTTGTTTGGATACTGCATGAAAATCCAAAAACGTGTGGAAAGAAGTATGTACCGACTCTTGTCAATTACCAACATACTTTCAGCCTCGAACCCATCCTTCTAACTCTGCTGGGATCCTGCAGACCACATTTATATTCTGGCCACTGGCTCCATGTCAGGCTTCACCAGCTGAAGCAGGCAAGAGGGTGACCCACTGATCAGCAGGTTGAAGAAGGGAAACACCCCTTCCTGTTCTTGCCTTTCCTGACTCTGCCTCCTCTTCCTGGAAGCCAGTAGTATTTCCTCATGCTGGCTGTGATAGTTTGTTTCAACAGCGTTAGTAAATTCACAGGCCGAGCCTGATCGCATGCCCTCAGATGGAGGCCGAACTCTGCAGGGACCCCTCTCGAAGTATCTAAGTTCTGTTGATTCCAACCATTTCCCTTTGTTCTCCTCAGCCCAAAAGGTAGCAGCTTCTTTCTGACATTATTGCCACTATGAAAAATTAGTGTCCACCTCCCCAGTTGTTCCATATTGGTTAACAGTTGTTACATAGATTCTCTCTCTTAAAGTAATGGTGTGGTTTCTATTTCCTGACTGTCCCCTGACTCATCCAGTGGGCAAAACAACTTTGGACTCTGGGGATCTGAGCACAAAACCTGGGTGCATCACTTACTAGCTACATAACTTTGGGTCAATTCATCATTCTCAGGCTTAGTTTTCTCATCTATAAAAATGAAGTCATAGTATTGCCTAAAGCTGTAAGGATTGAGCAATAAAATTCAAGTAGAACAAGGTTATTAATGAAAGCCACAACTCGAATATAAAGAACTAAAACAATGCTTTTGTATTACAGAGTTAACAGGTTGAGTGCAGTGGCTCACACCTACAATCCCAGCACTTTGGGAGGCCAAGGTGGGTGGATCTCTTGAGGTCAGGAGCTCGAGACCAGCCTGGTCAACAGGATGAAACCCCATCTCTACTAAAAATACAAAAATTAGCTGGGCATGGTGGTGCACGCCTATAATCCCAGCTGCTTGGGAGGCCGAGGCAGGAGACTAGCTTAAACCTGGGAGGCAGAGGTTGCAGTGAGCCAGGATTGCACCACTGCACTCCAGCCTGGGTGACAGAGCAAAAAACAAAATAAGTTAACTTAGTTCTGAAACACCCATTGCTATTGATGGTGGAAATAATTTAATCTTGCCTTTCAATGTGATTGCTTCTGTTAACCCCACCGCTCTCAAGTTAACACCAGTTATAGTCCCTTTTCAGGGTTTCACTACTGTCCTTTATCCTGGCCTCACTGGCTTTGGAATTCACAGGAAACCTGCCATCAAGTCAACATATTGCGCCCTGTCCTCATAGTTTTCTCTGACACCTTTCATCCACTATGTCTCCAGGTGTTTGATTCCAGCCTTGGTCCCTCCTTCAGGGTTCTGATCGGATCAGCCTGTCCTGATGACTCTTCGTGGACTGAGCCACCTTCTCCCTCCAGCTACTTCTCCACATGCCTGCACCACCCAACACCCTAAGTCAGACGCTCCTCAGTCTTTGTTCTGTTCCCAAGGCCTCTGCATCCCACACCCAGAGTTTGGGGAGGTAAGAAAGCTTGAGCCCGTTGCCTCCCTGCCCCCAACCCCAGAAGCATCATCCTCCCACCCTGCTAGAAAGACACAAAAAATGTCCTGGAAAGACCTCAAGACACGGGCTTTGTAGAAAGAGAATGAGGTGAAAAATGCAAAGGATTTACTTTTCATTATAAATTATTTTGTATACTTCTTGAATTTTCTACCATTCATGTATTTCCCGTGTTTTTTGTTTGTTTGTTTGTTTGTTTGTTTGTTTGAGACGGAGTCTCGCTCTGTCGCCCAGCCTGGAGTGCAATGGTGCGATCTTGGCTCACTGCAACCTCCGCCTCCTGGGTTCAAGCGATTCTCCCGCCTCAGCCTCCCGAGTAGCTGGATTACACGCACCGGACATAATACCGGGCTAATTTTTGTAGAGTCGGGGTTTTGCCCACGCTGGTCTTGAACTCCTGATCTCAAGTGATCCGGCTGCCTCGGCCACCTCACCCAGCACCGTGTTTTATTTTTTAAATGGCACAGAGAATATCTGGGCAGTGGGATTGTGAGTGATCTTTTCGCCTTCTTTCAATTTTTTTCTACTAAAATGAGTACATGCTTGACTAATGAAGAACTTGCAACAGTGAAAACCTGCAACAGTGTTTGCAGATTCTAAAAGGTCTTGTGACGTGTCCTGTGACCCCATTCTACAAGGATTCATCCCAGCCACTTGGCCACTTGAGGCCAAGCAGTCTCGGCACCGTGAAGGAAGGTCACACAGTTTAGGAGAAGCAGGGCGATTTTCTGCTCTGGTAATTGTGGATTTTAGTCACACAAAGAATATTGCAGGTTTACGCTAGATGCAGCTTGCTTCCAGGTTATTATACATTATTCTATGAAGCATTATTCATTATTCCACATTTGTGTGAAGGATGATGTCTTTAGTAGGCAAGAAGCAGAATGTGGCTAGGGAGTTTACCAAAAATAATTGATCCAAAACCATGCTCATTGATTATTATCCTCATTGGAGCAGGGACAAGAAAAGAACTGGTTATGTATTAGCAAAAATCAAATTGTGATTTAAAGGCATTAATTTAGTTAACCAAATGTATGCATGTGATTAAAATGCAATATTGCTGTGATTATAACGCAATCAGCAAATTATTAAACTGCAATCAAAATGTAAACAAGTCCTGTGCGTCTGCCAGAAGTCTCCTCATCTCATTATTTTAACTCAATCTGTAAACTAGTTTTTAGTAAATAGACTCTTTCGTATTCCTCAGCTGCCACATTTCATTTTTTTCTTTTAATTTGCAAAAAAAAGAACCAGAGAGACATTGTCAAGGAATGTTATATATCTTTCCAAATGTGATTTTAAAAGGTATACAAATCAGGGTTTATCCATATTACTATACTAAATTTGATGTGCTAAAAAAAACACTGTAAACGCTTTGATTATATATTTAAAACACAAAGATTAAGCAACATGTTAATGATGATAAGCTTAACACTATTTTCAAGATTTGTACATTGGTTTACAAATGAATTTTTAAAAGATAGTAGTATATGCTAAAGAAAGCACTGGCTAAAATAACTAGATAGTTGTATATAAATGTGTTTTGTTCCCTCAATACTAGCATTGGATAAGATTGCACTTTTAAAAATATTTTAATGCGGATAGTTTTTAGATGTCAAAATCATAAAATCTCCAAAATGTAATTGGTGAAATGATATATTTTATTTAAATCCCACATGTTAACCAAATCCCTAGTTCTCTACGTTATGCCCACATTTACAAAAAAAAAAAAAAATGCCTTGCTGGGCTGGGCACAGTGGGTCACGCCTGTAATCCCAGTACTTTAGGAGGCCTAGGCAGGCGGACCCCCTGAGGTCAGTAGTTCAAGACCAGCCTGGCCAACATGGTGAAACCCCATCTCTACTAAAAATACAAAAATTAGCTGGATGTGGTGGTTCACACCTGCAATCCCAGGTACTTGGGAGGCTGAGGCAGGAGAAATGCCTGAACCCAGGCAGCAGAAGTTAGAGTGAGCCAAGATCTTGCCACTGTACTCCAGCCTAGGTGACAGAGTGAATCCACCTCAAAACAACAACAACAAAACCTTGCTGGTTTTCTGATCCTAAATTATACCAGAAGGAAAGAAATACTCTCTAAAATATTTCAGCCACCCTGTCCCAGAAAGTGCCCTAAAAGAAAACCTGGTATCCTATTCACCAATGGTATCCTAATTTCTATTATAACTTCACATTATAGTGCCTGTTGCTTAATATGAGCCCTCTTCTCCAGACTTCTTTGGAGTCCTGTCATCTAAGCTTCAATAAAGCTTTGTTCTTCATTGGAAAAATCTTGCTAGAAAATCTGACTCCAGCTGTGGTGTTGTAATACAGGTGGGTTGGGCTGCCTTCAAAAGGCTGAGCCACAAAAAGCTATTTCATTTAAGATAAACAGAGTGTCTTGGAATCATTTCCTTAGACTAGGGTGGGTCTCAGTGGCACTTAAAGTAGTGGAGCCTTTGCTCTCAGACAGCATCAGTGACAGCAGTCATTGTCTGTGCCCGTGACTGGAGGGGCTTAGAAGTACCTGCATGGTTGTTAAAGAAATTACAGTGTCCCTTCTCTTTACCTTTGCCTTTAAAATAATAATCCACCACGTTAAAAAATGGCAAAGTGCAACTTTTCTGATTCTAGTCTTTAAGCACTCAAAGTTATATGTAAAATCAATGGAAAATAACATGAAGTGTTCTATTTTTTAGTGTCTTTTTTCATACAAAAATTTTCATGAATCTATTTTTTCAACATCTACCTTTTAATTTATAATAATATTTTCTGTGGTTTACTTACTAATTCTTTAATTGTTATATATTTGAGTTGTTTCTAGTTGTTGATATATTTTTATACTACTTTATACAAATAATGTTGCCCCACCTTAAGAATAAGTAAATAAAATGAATCATTGGTGCAATCTATAAAACCAAACATTAAAAAACATCTGAAAGAGATAACTCATTGAATTTTAAGAACGTATTACAGAAAATATAGTATGTGCGCCATGCAATGTTCTAAGTGACTTACAGGTATTAACTTTTAATCCTTAGTCTCATAGAAGACTATTCTATGGGACTAAATGGAATAAAATTGGAAACTATTTTTATCCCATTTTACATATAGAAATAAAGCACAGAAAAACAAAAACAAACAAGAAAAAAACCTTGTACCCGGTCATACAGATAGTATGCAAAAGAGCTGATATTCTCAGCTGATATACATTATATAACCTGATATAACAGCCTGTCTGATGTCAGAATACACCCTCTCAACCATTATTCTATGTTGTCTCTCTAATGAGTATACAAATTGCGAAAGTTTATCGTACTAATTGGGTCATTCGTGTTTATCATACAAATTGAATGGAGAGGCCAAGGGGTAAAAGGACTCAGGGCACAAAACATTGCTCCAAAGATGTAATTTTCTGCGAGCCTGGCAGCTGAAACTGCCTGCTGTAACCTGAAGCCAGCTTCATCTAACGGCTGCTGAAACAACCTGTCAGCTCTAAGACTAGTTTTGCCTGCTGCCATCCCTCACCCATCAGAACTTGCTAGCTCCTCAGAACCTGCCAATGAAATTTCTCAAAAAGCAATATGCAATATTTCTCCTTTTTATAAAACCTCTAACCTCTTTTTCCTTTGGACTCACTAAAGACCTTCCAGTCTGCGTGTATGCCCCAAACTGTGATTCTTTCCTCCCAAATAAAGCGTTTCCATTTTAGAGATTTGTCTCTTTATTTGACTTTGGCAAAATAAAGTGTCAAATGAACAATAAAGATTGGATTAAGGTAGTAGACTGAGAACAGAGTCCAATTTCTTTCCAAACACAGATCCCTTAAAAATGACGGCACATCCAAGAAGAAGGAACAGAGGAAATAAGGGAGAGAGGCAGAGAGGGGAGAAGGGAAGGAGAGAGGGAGGCCAAAGGAAAAGAAGGAAGCATAGAAGCAGGTAATCCACAACAGTGCTGGGAAACAGGGAGTAGGTATGGATGGAGGAGAACTTTTGAGCAATTCCTGGAGGACAGATTGAGGTGTGTAAAGAAAACCATAGTGCAACCCACATGGCAGAAGGAGAGATAAAAAGTGTGCACTACAGGGAAGCTTTAGCCCCGACACAAGGCCAAGGGATCCGGGGTCATGATAAGGAGCACCTCCTGTGGAGCAGGTGGACCAGTTGCCCCCAAATGCACCCCCACAACACACACAAACACACACATACACACACTCAGAGACTGCAATAGCAGTCAACAGTGGGCCTCAACCAACGCTTCCCAGCTGAAACATGCTGTCAGAAGAAACAGGAGTATTGTCTCAGGAAGGTTTCTAATGGGGAGTAGGGAACATGTGTCTCAAGAACCTCTGGACCTCCATGACAAGCATATAAGAGACAATGAAGAAAGGAACTTCCGCCCAGAGTGGGAATCTACAGCCAAGGTGAAGGTGGCTTTCCTTTGCTGCCTTCAGGACCCTCAGTCCACATGACTTCATCGTGCCCACTGGCCCTAAAGTGAAGCCTGCCATCCACACAGCCCACCACCCGTCCAGGTGGCACACACCTCCACAGATCCTGCATGCTCGCAGCTCTCACACAAGTGAAAGTCTTGCTGGAGAAAGGACCTGTGACTAATTGCGGAGAAATCCACATCAACAATCTGTGGGGGACGGCGGAGAATCACCAGACAGAGCAATTGATTCTGCAGAGTCTAAAATAATTCAGGAAACAGAAAATATTTTAGAACAAAATTAATTTGAGATATTAAATTGATTTGAGAGAATGGTGCATAAAAAGAACAGCTTTCTTTTTTTTTTTTTAACTTTTTTTTTCTTCAAGTTTCATTTTAAGTTCCAGGCTATGTGTGCAGGATGTGCAGCTTTGTTACAGAGATTGTAAATGTGTGTCATGGTGGCTTGCTGCTCAGATCAACCCACCACCTAGCTATTAACCATTAATTATTCTTCTTGATGCTCTCCCTCCCCCAGACCCTAACAGTCTCCCAGTGTGTGTTGTTCCCCCCGTCCCCATGTCCATGTATTCTCATCATTCAGCTCCCACTTATAAGTGAGAACATGTGGTGTTTGGTTTGCTGTTCCTGCATTTGTTTGCTGAGGATAACAGCTTTCAACTCTATCCATGCCCCTGCAAAGGACATGATCTCGTTCCTTTTTACGGCTTCATAGTATTTCACGGTGTGTACATATCGCATTTTCTTTATCCAGTCTTTCATTGATGGACATTTGGGTTGATTTCATGTCTTTGCTATTGTGAACAGTGCTGCAACAAACATATGTGTGCATTTATCTTTATATTAGAATGATTTATATTTCTTTGGGTGTATAAACAGTAATGAGATTTCTGGGTCAAATGGTATTTCTGCTTCTAGATCTTTGAGGAATTGCCACATGGTCTTCCATGATGGTTGAACTAATTGACACTCCCACCAACAGCGTAAAAGCATTACTTTTTCTCTGCAACCTCACCAACATCTGTTGATCCTTGACTTTTTAATCATAGCCATTCTGACTGGCACGAGATGGTTTCTCATTGCAGTTTTGATTTTCAGGTCTATAATAATCGGTGATGTTGAGCTTTTATTTTTTTTCATGTTTGTTGGCCGGATGAATGTCTTCTTTTGTGAAGTGTCTGTTTATGTCCTTTGCCCACTTTTTAACGGGGCTGTTTGTTTTTTTTCTTTAAATTTGTTTAAGTTCCTTGTACACTGTGGATATTAGACCCTTGTCAGATGGAGAGATTGAAAGACTTTCCTCCCATTCTGCAGGTTGACTGTTCACTCTGACAGTAGTTTCTTTTGCTGTGCAGAAGCTCTTTAGTTCAATTAGAAACCGTTTGTCAATTTTTGCTTTTGTCACAATTGCTTTTGGTGTTTTTGTCATGAAATTTTTGCCCGTGCTTATGTCCTGAATGATATTGCCGACGTTTTCTTCTACGGTTTTTATATTTTTAGGTTTTACATTTAAGTCTTTAATCCATCTTGAGTTAATTTTTGTATGTGGTGTAAGGAAGGGGTCTAGTTTCAGTTTTCTGCACATGGCTAGCCAGTTCTCCCAGCACCATTTATTAAACAGGGAATCCTTTCCACATTGCTTGTTTTTGTCAGGTTTGTCAAAGATCAGATGGTTGTAGGTGTGTGGTCTTATTTCTGAGTTCTTTATTCTGTTCCATTGGTCTATGTGTCTGTTTTTGTATCAGTACCATGCTGTTTTGGTTACTGTAGCCTTATAGTATGATTTGAAGTTGGATAGTGAAATGCCTCCAGCTTTGCTAAAGAACAACTTTCTACAGAAAAAGGAAGCAAAACAATAATTTAAAACATGATTGTCATTTGGAGTAACAGAATTATTCCGTATCTTAATTGTGGTGATGGTTCATGAGTCTGTGCCTTTGTCAAAATTCTTAAAACTATACCCTAAAAAGGGTAAATTTTTTTCTGTGTAAACTACACATAATAAACATGACTTTTTAAATACTTTTAAATGCAGTTGCAAAAAAATTAAAAATTAGCACAGCCAAGTTTTAAAAAATGGACACAATTAAAGTAAATTAATAATCTAAAATACAGTCAAAAGACAAAGTCAAAACTTCTCCAAGAAAATAAAAGAGAAAGACAAAGGGATGGACAATATTAGAAAACATTCTATAGGCAGGAAGGATAAATCCACAAACTCTAACATTCTTTTAGCAGGAGTTCTAGAAGGATAAAACAAATAAACAAATGAAATAATAGAAGGAACGAAATCAAATAAGAATAATATTTCCCCACCTAAAGAAATACATAAGTCTTTTTTGTTTGTTTGTTTGTTTCTCTCTGTGCCCAGGCTGCAGTGCAATGGTGGGATTACAGCTCACTGCAGCCTCAACTTTCCAGGTTCAAGGGATCCTCTTGCCTCAACCCCCTAAGTAGCCAAAACAACAGGTGAGCACACCACACCCAGCTAATTTTTTTGAATTTTAGTAGAGATGAGATCTTGCTACGTTGCCCAGGCTGGTCTTGAATTCTTGGACTCAAGCAGTCCTCCCACCTCAGCCTCCCAAAGTGCTGGTGTTACAGTTGTGAGCCACCGCCTGGCCGAAACACGTTATCTTTAAATTCAAATTGCTAATTGTATTGGTCCATTTTGTGCTGCTATGCAGGAATGCCTGAGGCTGGTAATTAATAAAGAGGTTTATTTGGCTCATGGCTCTGCAGGTTGGACAATAAGCATGGCTTCAGTATCTGCTTCTGGTGAGAGTTTCAGAAAGCTTCCACCCACGGCAGAAAGAGAAGGGAACTTACCATGTCACATGGCAAGAGAGGGGAAGGGTATCAAGTTATTTTAAACAAATAGCTTTTGCATGAATGGATAGAGAACTCACTCCTTGCGGCAGGGACAGCACCAATCCATTCATGGGGAGATCTGCCCCCATGACTCAACCACCTTCCATTCAGCCCAACCTCTGATACTGGGAGTCAATTTCAACATAAAATTTGGAGGGGACAAACATCCAGACTGTATCACTAATCAGATACCACGTGGGATAAGTAGTCCCGGACCAACACCTGTGCACATCCTGATGAAATGAAAGAACCCAAAGGACAATACTGCTGACAGCTTTCAGATACAAGCTGGGGGAATGAGAACCAAACTGGCAGCAGAATCCTTACTGCCCATTAAGTTGTTATTAAGCAATGAACATTATCTTCCAAGCCCTGAGGGGAAATGGCAGGTTTCTCCACTGTGAAGATGCTATTCTTCCCTTTCCCTGCCCCATTTGTTAGAAGCCAGCCTGCAGTCAAGGGGAGGAGAGTCAAGTTCCACCCCCTGAGGGTGAAGTGTCAAAGAGTGTATGGATCTATATTAAAAGTACCATAGTGAGGAGAAAATATTTTGGAAGCTGTGCAAATATCCTGTTTCTCTTTAAAGTTTCATGCTCGGCCTTTTGCTCTTCCTCAAGCATATCTGCCATGTCCCTGCTCCCAAGTGCCCACCTGGGTGCTCTCCCTCAGAAGGGGAGCATGGTCTCGCCCCACTTCCTCCCACCTGCACTCAGAGGCCTCCGTTACGGCCCTGTCTAAACAGCACCTGCCACCCTCAATCCTTTGACCACCTTTCCTTCCTCTTGGTAGCATTACCTGAGCTCACATCACATAATCACCTACTGCTGAAAGCTCACCATCCCACCCTACCTCACTAGAAGGATAAGCCCCGGGAGACAGGCATTTGCGCTCTGTCCTTTTCTGCTCTGTAGAGGGCCTACAATAGAGCCTGATAAACATCTGCTAAATGAAAAATTTTAAATTAGGACTATTTAAAGTGAAATGATCCTAAGAATGTAATTAATGCTCATGTTAACTAGTGTTTCTTGTCATTTTGCAGCCTTGGCCTATTATTCAGCCAATACTGGAGTTCCTACTGTATGCAGTCAGTGGGTGGAGGGAGAAGGGAAAGGATCATGATAAATAAAACCTTGCCTGTACTGTTGCTTATTCTTGTGTATAAATGCACAGTTCTTCACAGTGTTGTAAGTGGTGAAAGTGCTCATGGGCAAAATTCTAAATGCTGTTGAAACACAGGAGAAGCAGCTAGTAAGTCTACCTGCACGAATCAAGAATGATCTCTTGGGTGGAGTTGCATTTTAGAATGAATTAGCCACTCAGAGAAGAGAGCAGAGGGTATTCTAAACAGAAGAAGAAACAAGTGAACAGTTGTAATGAGTCATGCAGTCTTGAGGACATGGTGAACAATTGGTACGATGGGAGCTAGTGCCAGCTTCCTGCACAAGCTTTGCAGTCATGTGTGGCCTGGCTCTCAGAAGCACCCAGGGTTGGCTTAACTTTGTGCTGTCACTGGTTTGAAATTCTTAATAACTTTATCTCTGAACTTGTGCTTTGTCAGTGAAGCACAAGAGGACAATGGAGCCCGTGCATGAGCAGAGGCGATCTGGGCTGCTCCTTACAGCCTCATTGATACATAGAGCCCATTGACGCCCATGAGCACAGAATTCCAGTGGACCCGTGCCACGCTGGAGTTCAGAGAGATTCAAAGTGAGGACCAGGTGAGTGCCTAAAGTCTATTGGCTGGGTGCAGTGGCTCACACCTATAATCCCAGCACTTTGGGAGGAGGACGAGAAGAGTGGATCACTTGAGGTCAGGAGTTTGAGACCAGCCGGACCAACACGGTGAAACCCCATCTCTACTAAATATACAAAAATTAGCTGGGCATGGTGGCACATCCCTGTAGTCCCAGCTACCCAGAAGGCTGAGGCAGGAGAATCGCTGGAACCCAGGAGGTGCAGGTTGCAGTGAGCCGCAATCGTGCCACTGCACTCCCACATGGGTGACAGCAAGACTCTGTCTCAAAAAAATAAAGTCTACGGCAGAGAGCCAGCAGAGGACAGGCTTTGCCTGCAAGCCAAAACTTGCCAATAGAAGGCAAAAAATGTGCTAAGAAATACAAACCACCCAAGAATCCTCTCAAACTCATTCTTGCTTACACTCTTCCCTGAATTAGCTGAAAAGGAGCAACACAGAGTATCTTTACCTTTCAGGTCTTCCTTGCTTGTTGCTAAGCCAAAGCCAGAGAGCATTGGTAGAATGTGCACATATCAAAAAGCAAAACAGAAAGTTATTTCGTGCAATGCGTCCTTCAAAATACTGTCAGAATTGCTAAACAGTAGAAAGGAGAGCTTTTTTGGTTGTATCAGTTTGCAACTCAGGAAAAGACAGTTTGTGGCAAGAATCGAAGGTGCTCTCTCTTTGAAGAGGGAAAGGGCAGCTCAGGATTTATGCCCTGCAAAGTCTGTGTTACACAACACAGTCCTACGGATTCAGCAGGTTGAGGGGGAAAGCTAGACATATTCATGAGGAGAGCCAAGCACATGCGCAGTGGGTAAATACGCATGTAACGTACATCCCATGTTTACTTTGGAGTGGGGTTTTAGCATCAAAATGAAGTAGGATCAGGCACAGTAGCTCATGCCTGTAATCCCAGCACTTTAGGAGGCCAAGGCAGGTAGATCACCTAAGGTCATGAGTTCAAGACCAGTCTGACCAATGTGGCGAAATCCTGTCTCTGCTAAAAATACCCCCAAAAAAATTAGCCAGGCATGGTGGTGGGCACCTGTAACCCCAGCTTCTTAGGAAGCTGAGGCAGGAGAATCGCTTGAACCCAGAAGGCAGACGTTGCGGTGAGCTAACATCGTGCCACTGCACTCCAACCTGGGTGACAGAGCAAGATTTAGTCTCAAAAAACAAACAAACAAACAAGGTGGAATTTGGTTCTTTACATCAAATGGTGAACTACAAGACACAGGGACAGTTTGTGCACAGCTTCTATAAGCTTAAGGTCTGCAGTTGCTTGTCAGAAAAGAGTGTCTGTAGCCGGGCCTATAATCCCAGCACTTTGGGAGGCCGAGGCGGGTGGATCACGAGGTCAAGAGATTGAGACCATCCTGGTCAACATGGTGTAACCCCATCTCTACTAAAAATACAAAAATTAGCTGGGCATGGTGGCACACGCCTGTAGTCCCAGCTACTCGGGAGGCTGAGGCAGGAGAATTGCTTGAACTCAGGAGGTAGAGGTTGCGGTGAGCCAAGATTGCGCCATTGCACTCCAGCCTGGGTAACAAGAGCGAAACTCCATCTCAAAAAAATAGTGTTTATAAGGCCAGTCCTCTGTCCAGAGTTGCAGTGATTTGGGTTATCAATCAGTTAGGAGGGATGCGATAATTTGTTTAATAGCTCCTATTAGCAAATTTAGCAAGACTGTGGTGTTTTTTGTTTTGTTTTGTGTGTTTTTTTTTTTTTTTTTTTTTTGAGATGGAGTCTGGCTCTGTTGCCTAGCTGGAGTGCAGTGGCACGATCTTAGCTCACTGCAACCTCTGCCTCTCAGGTTTAAGTGATTCTCCTGCCTTAGCCTCACACGTAGCTGGCACTACAGGCGCGTGCCACCACACCTGGCTAATTTTTTGTATTTTTAGTGGAAACGGGGTTTCACCATGTCAGCCAGGATAGTCTCGATCTCCTGACCTCGTGATCCACTCGCCTCGGCCTCCCAAAGTGCTGGGATTGCAGGCGTGAGCCACCGTGCATGGCCAAGACTGTGGTTTTTCTTGTAGCTGTAGAAATTTACGCAGTTGCCATGCCAGTTACCCTGAACCCTGAACTCATAAGTAACTTTTCTTTCCTTTACAGTTCATCTCAGTTGATAATGGGGCATCTATTTTGGTCTCTCAGATCACAAGTATTTTCACTGTTCTCTTAAAAATGAAATGCATAGACATGTACAAGTATAACTTGTGTGATTTCTGTGATAAGAGTTCAATACTTTACACCTACATTAAAAACTGCACAGTATAAAGATGAATGGTAAACTTCAGGCTAATATCTAAAATTTCAATTATTCTTTACTTAGTATTAAACACCAAAACGAAAACAAAAACCAAAACCAGTTCAGAAATAGACATTAGATGAAAGGAAAAAAACTTTTTATTTTGGCACCTGTAAAAACACTTTTTGGTGTTTTTTGAACATAGGACCTATGTTTTCATTTTGCACTGGACCTTATCAAGAGAAAAACAAAGCAGGACACTGCTTCAGGTGGTAAGGACAGTGTTTAACCAGGAATCACTGTTGCAATAGGGAAAAGAGTCCAGAATGAACTGAACTCAACCCGGATTTGTGCAGAGGTGACTTTGTATTATAAAAGGAGAATGAGGGAGTAGGAAGGGAACCAGTGGGAGCTCAGTAGAGTCAGAGAAGTGAAACAATACAGAAATCAGTCAGGGGCTTGTCCAAGTGCTGAGGTCATCTGGGTTTGCTAAAAGGTGCTCAGGGAAGACAGGGTCTTACCCTCCCAAAGAGACCAGAAGATGAGTGTCCTGTCTTCAGGTTTTGGCTGGAACACATGGTGAATCGTTTTGGAAGCCTTGAGCTTTTCAAAGCAAAAACTTACGGGGTTTGGAGTCATCCTTCTAGGGGCATGGCCTTGAGCTATTAGAAACTATGTGACTGTTTATTCAATATCTTAGTGCGGAAGGTGAGCAAACTCATCTGTGCTGAGAGTCTGAAGTTTTCAAGTTTTCATAAGCAAAGGTTGAGGCCTAGTCAAGAAAAGGGCTCAGAAGCTCCTGACTAGTTTGGTCAAGAAGTGAGTTGCTGTCAGCCTAGAAAATTATGTGGGCTTTGTGGGGATGCCTACTGTTCACGGCAGAAGTGACTGGGATGTGATAGAAATGAGAAGGGCTCACATTCCAAAATGGAATTTTAATTCTAAATAAACATAAGGTAGTTTGGACTTTTTTCAAAGGAACCACAGCATGTATTTAGTAAATTCCTTCTAAAAGTTTTCCAAACATTTAATAGACACCTTTCCTCATCGTACTCAAAAATTTTTAGAAATCATTCCAAACCTTTATGTTAGGTAGGAGAAAACTAGGCACCTGGGAGGTTGACCAGTGGAAATTAAAGGGAAAGATTTGTGTCTGTTGATTTGACATCAAATCAATATAATAAGACGTGTACTCACGTATTTCTCTTCTTCCTTCCCCTTACACCTAAAATATTTCCCTTTCTCTCCCTCCATAAGGTAGAAAGGGCATAAATCTAATGTCTATTCTTAGACATAAATCTGAGAATAAACAAAACCTTTACTCATATCTCAGGTTTCACAGATTTTAAGGCATTTTTCACATCACTGTTTCACTTGGTCCTCACACTATTTCAGAGAGTGTGAAGGGCAGACTGTACCATTTCTCTACAGGAACGGGAAATTCTTAGGCCCAGAAAAGTGACCTGACCCATGTCACTCACCAAATGCTGGATTGTCAGGGACAAAATGGTCTTCTGAAAATCAATGCCCATCCCCACCACTGAGTCCACCTGAGCCCTCCTCTGAGTCTCATATGAAAGTTCACTCTTGGAAACCTGCTATTCAACTCAGGCTGCTATTTAGAAACTACCAGAGACTTGGTAGATGAAACAACAAACATTTATTTCTCACAGTTCTGGAGGCAGGAAAGTCCAAGACCTAGCTGCTGGCCTATTTATAGTTGCTGGCTCAGGCTCTCCTTCTGGTTTGCAGGTAGCCACCTTCTCACTGTGACCTCAGTTCATGGAGACAGAGATCATTTGCCATGTGTCTCTTTTTATAAAGGCACTAATCCCACTCATAAGGGCTCCACCCTCATGACCTAATTACCTCCCCAAATCCTCACCTCCAAATGCTCTCACATTTGATGTTGAGCCAGCTTCAACACAGGAGTTTTGGAGAGACACAAATATTCCACCCACAGCAAAACCCTAGCAGCACATAAATGTTAGTTAAAAAGTAAGAAGTGTGCTATCCCTGTTCACATGCAGTGGTAGAGAAAGGACAAATATAATTTGCTTTGAATGTTGCCAAATTATAATCCTTTCCAACTACACGTGTGATATGAAAGGTATCAACCATCTTTTGGCTGAACATATATGTATATATTTAATGCCTTAAACCTGATTCCTGACAACCTGAAAATAACACTTATTCCTTTCAGTTTCTCTATTTTGATTCTTTAAAATATCAACTTAAATATTCTCGATAATATAGAAAATGTTTTAATATTTACTTATATATTTAAAACAACACATCTCACATAATGTCTGACTCCAAATTAAGAGGATTTCCTCTACATTCAGTGGTGGAGAAAATTAGCTTCGTAAAAGTAATTTAGGATGAAATGAAAATGTTTTGGTTCCATATTTCAAGAAAGCAAAGTAATGAGTCTCTAGGATCATTAAACTCTAAATTAAAAATTCCTCTACTGAAACATTATTATTATTATTTTTAAATAGTGAAAAATATATTTAAAGCCAATAATACGCTATGTAAGTTTGGAAACAACAACTCATTAAGGGAGTGTGAATGCGACTAAAATATTTAACGAGCCTATTCACTACTTAAGATGAGCTGGTTCATGATGAATGGATGTGTTTGCTGAAATGGAGAAGCAATAGGGAATCTTGTTGAATTTTAGAAATCCCTTGTATTACTGTATGGCGCCTATGGGACATCTTTCATTCATTCATGCAGTCATTCATTTCACCAAGAATCTGTTAAGAGTCCGATTAATAAGATAAGGCCTTTGCCACTCATCTGGCAGGAAAATAAAGCACATTCAGATCTTGACCCCAGTGAGATCGGTCTAGGCATAGTGCATGTGACGTTAAGTAATTTTGAAATAAGTCAAGGGCTTTCTTAACGTAGTTTCTCCCAGGACCAGACTCTGAAAAAGGGAGTATGTAAGTCAATGATTTGGGAGTTGATTCCAGGAAACACTACTGGTAGAGGGTGGAGAAGTGAGACAGGAAGAGAAAGAAACCACTAAGGGCGTGACATGGAGAGGGTTCCCCCTGAGGCTCCTGGACATGAGTCTCACAAGGACACCAGATGCTGGCTCAGGAATCAGGCCTGCTGGCCCATGGTGACCGCTGGGGACACCAGGAAGGAAGAAATTGGCCATGCACCCTATGGACTTAAGACCTGTCTCTCAAACTCTACATGACATAGAGACCCTAGTAATACTGCTTGCATTTCCCTCAGTCTTCTGAGAAATACACGAATAAAACAGCGTAATTTTTCTACTTCTACCCTCTTCAGCATTTTGTCTTGTCCCTTCCACCTCTGGTCTGGAAGAAGATGACAGGATGAAAACAATCTTAAATGATCCATTTTGCCTGTAATCTTCCTTCGCCCAATAATTGCTATGGCAGAGGTACTGGGATGGTGTCGTGGGAGCGCAGTGAGTAAATGGTAGCCTCTGCTTGGTGAGGTGGGGAAGGCTTCTGAAGAGGTAAAGCTTGAAAAGGTGAGGGGTCGGCAAGGCGTAGAGGCAGGTGTGGCTGGCCCTGGGTGAGGAAAGGACTCCAGGCCCGGAATGCACTCAGAAGGGTAAACTGCCCTTTGTGCCTGGAGCACAGGGTACCAGGGATACTGGAAAAGAGGCCTAGAGTTAGATAAGGCCAGATTGCATGCTGGAGGATTAGGAAGGGTGGCTGCCAAAAAAAACATGCTTTCCTCTGAACTTGCTAATCATGCTGAACCCAAAGTCTCATAAAACCATATAATAGCAAGCTGGAGAGAAAGGAAGTTGTGGGTGGATAACATGGCTTAATCTTATTTTCCCATAATAGAAAGCAAAAAATAATGAGTAATAAAGATGAATTTCAAATGACAACGAGGCTGGACGTGGGGCTCATGCCGGTAATCTAACACTCTGGGAGGCCGAGGAGGGCAAATCACCTGAGGTGAGGGGTTTGGGACCAGCCTGGCCAACGTGGTGAAACCTCATCTCAACTAAAAATACAGAAATTATCCGCGTGTGGTGGCAGGCACATGTAATTCCAGCTACTTGGGAGGCTAAGGCAGGAGAATTGCTTGAACCCCAGAGGCGGAGGTTGCAGTGAGCCAAGATCACGCTATTGCACTCCAGCCTGGACAACACAGTGAGACTCCATCTCAAAAAAAACAAAACAAAACAAAAAAAACAAAAAGGGAAATGGGCTGGATGCAGCGGCTCACGCCTGTAATCCCAGCACTTTGGGAGGCCGAGGCCAGTGGATCACGAGGTCAGGAGTTCAGGAGTTCGAGACCAGCCTGACCAACATGATGAAACCCTGTCGCTACTAAAAATACGAAAATTAGCTGGGCATGGCGTCATGCGCCTGTAATCCCAGCTACTCAGGAGGCTGAGGCAGAAGAATCACTTGAACCTGGGAGGTGGAGGTTGCAGTGAGCTGAGATCATGCCACTGCACTCCAGCCTGGGAGACAGAGTGACACTTTGTCTCAAAAAAAATAAAAAACAAAAAATAAAATTAGAATTAAAAATAAAATTGAAAAATGACAACAAACTATGATATTTAAAAGTAAGACCATTGAACATTGCTAAATACGCTTAATGTGATTGTAACTAGGAGCAGGACTTGGGATAGGGAGGTGGAGACAGGAAATTGACAGACAATTTGGCTTTTAAAACTATGTGAATGGCTCACATCTGTAATTCCAGAGCTTTGAAACACTGAGGCAGGAGGATCACTTGAGGCCCAGGGGTTGGATATCAGCCTAGACAATGTACTAAGATCTCATTTCTACAAAGAAAGAAAAAAAGTAGCCAGGCAAAGTGGCTCGCACCTATAGTATCAGCTATGTGGGAGGCTGAAGCAGAAGGAAGGACCGCTTGAACCCAGGAATTCAAAGCTGTAGTGAGAACTATAATCATGCCACTCCACTCCAGCCTGGGTGACAGAGCGAGATTCCATCTCAAACAAAACAAACAAACAAAAACTATGAGCACATCAAAGTTGTATAAAATATAGAGACAAATCTCTACATTTAAAACATTTTATTTGGGAAGCAGGAACTCCAATTCGGGGCAAACACACAGACAAGATGCTCTTCAGTGTGTCTGAAGAACAAAGAGAAGGTTGCACATTTTACAAAAAGGAGCAATGTTACATATTGTTTTGAAAGAAAATTACTTGGTACTAGTAAAGTTTTGGTGAGCTAGCAAGCTCTGATTCGTACGTGACTGGTGGAGTTGCAGCAAGTTATTTCAGTAGCTATTAGATAAACCTGGTTTCAGGCTACAGTAGTCGGCTTCAATAGCCAGCTTGCAGTGGATTACATCACTGGGGCAATGTTTTGTGCCCTGAGTGTTTTTTTACCCCTGGCTCTTGACTCTGTTTTAGTTGGGTGTGACAAGAATGACCCAATCTATATGACCAACTTTCAAATATACAAGCATGTGTGTTACTTTAAATAAAAGTAGAGATAATTGTGTTACAACCTCATGGTTGAATGCGTAAATTAATGTAGTTCATCAAAAAATGTTATTTGCATGATACTTTGTAAGGTATGTCCAATTATCACCCATGCTTCCCTCTAAGAGAGCCATTGTGGATTCTGACTGATTGGAAAAGCTCTGAAAAGTATCCTGGCTCCCTGTAAATTTATTAGAGTTATGGTCAACAAAGAATCATAGCTGCTTAGTGTGTTAAAAGTTTGCTGCAGCTGGGCACTGTCCTCATGCCTGTAGTCCCAGAACTTTGGGAGGCCGAGGCGGGTGGATTACCTGAGGTCAGGGGTTCAAGATCAGCCTGGCCAACATGGTGAAACCCAGTCTCTACTAAAAATACAAAAAATTAGCTGGGTGAGGTGGCAGGCACCTGTAATCCGAGCTACTCAGGAGGCTGAGGCAGGAGAATCACTTGAACCCGGGATGGTGGAGGTTGCAGGGAGCCAAGATTGCACCATTGCACTGCAACCTGGGTGACAGAACAACACTCTATCTAAAAAAAAAAAAAAAGTTTGCTCCATTATCTGCTTAAATAATTTCTTTTCTTTTCTTTCTTTTTTTGAGATAGAGTCTCACTCTGTAGCCCAGGCTGGAATGCAGTGGCATGATCTCGGCTCCCTACAACCTCCACCTCTTGGGTTCAAGCAATTCTCCAGCCTCAGCTTCCCCAGTAGCTGGGACTACAGGGGTGCACCACCACACCCGACTAATTTTTTGTTATTTTTGGTGTTTCACCATGTTAGCCAGCCAGGATGGTCTCAATCTTCTGACCTCGTGATCCGCCCACCTTGGCCTCCTGGGTTCAAGTGATTCTCCTGCCTCTTCCTCCTGAGTAGCTGGAATTACAGGTGCCTGCCACCATATCTGGCTAATTTTTTTTTTTTTTTTTTTTTTTTTTTTGGATTTTTGATAGAGGTGGGATTTCACCATGTTGGCCAGGCTGGGCTCGAACTCTTGACCTCAGGTGATCCACCCACCTTGGTCTTTCAAAGTGCTAGGATTACAGGTGTGAGCCACCGACCCTGCTTAAATAATTTCTATAAACATAGTCATTTCTATAAACATAGTGATCTTTGAAGATCACTAAAGGCTGCATTAGGAGAACAAAATTAACAGTTAGTCATTCCCTCCTTAGCATTCAGCAACTCCTTTGAAGTATTGAACTTTTTAATCTAACTGTAATTTGCATGCTTGAATGCTAAAACCTTAAGGGAGAGAAGCCACTAGAAGTGTACGCTTCATTTTGGGTTTTCACAGTAGAAAGGACTAAACATTAAAATGTTTTCTAAGAAAAAAAATCAACAGCCAACCACTACTGTGTGAAACTAATTTTCTAATTATTATTTCTTTTTTTGCCCATAGGTAAATGTTATTCACTCTTTACCTAGCCTCACCTCCACCTCGCAACAGAAACCTTGACTGTCAGCTGAGAAAACACAGGTGAGAGAGACATCTTATTTCTAACAGAAAGACAGAGCATTCTTTATTATTACTATTATATTACATTTTTTATTTCCATGGGTTTTTGGGGCACAGGTGGTGTTTGGTTACATGAGTAAGTCCCTTAGTGGTGATGTGTGATATTTTGGTGCACCCATCACCTGAGCAGTGTACGCTGGGACAGAGCATTCTTTTGAAGCTCTGCTCCACGGTTTTGTCAAGCACATGTCGATGTGCTCACGTGGGTGAGGCTTTTCTATAACGTGCACATGCGTGTGAGGCTTTCCTTTAATGACTAGAAAAGGATTGGTGCTTTAAAGCCCTTTTATAATGTCAAATACAAATAAATAATCTTTTTTTAAAGTTTCTATTTGGCCGGATGCGGTGGCTCATGCCTGTAATCCCAGCACTTTGGGAGGCTGAGGAGGGCAGATCACCCGAGGTCTAGAGTTTGAGACGAGCCTGACCAACATGGAGAAACCTCATCTCTGCTAAAAATGCAAAATTAGCCAGGCATAGTGGCGCATGCCTCTAATCCCAGCTACTCAGAGGCCGAGGAAGGAGAATCTCTTGAACCCGGGAGGTGGAAGTTGCAGTGAGCTGAGATCACACCACTGTACTCCAGCCTGGGCAACAAGAGCGAAACTCCATCTCAAAAAAAAAAAAACATTTCCATCTGTGACAGTGTATCTGTAACTTACTGGACATTAGTCATTTGAAATGCAAAGATATCTCTTCATCTGGACTGTCATGAATAATAAATAATCTGTCAACAATTTGTTACATAGTGTTTATTACCTCAGATTTAGGATAATAATGCCAACCAGGTACCAAGGAGGATAGTTGCCGGAAGCTGGTTTTCTCTGGTGTTGGTGGATTTCTACCTTGCGACCGCCTCTCACACAATCCGCTGGATAACTTTCGGTGCATATTTTCACAATGGCCGACCAGAGTTAATCAAAGCCACATTCTATGGTCATGAGATAGCAGGAAGCTAAGTGACCTGTCCAGAAACTAACAGAGCTTTACACTTCAACAGTGGCTACATTTGCTCTGTTAACAAAACACGTCAATTATCTCACTCTATGCTACTAGGTAAAAAGAAATAAGAATCGTGCTACAAACTTCAGCAGATTAAGAACTTTAAGAACCCCAAGTAATGCGTTCTTCTGCTACTCTTTATTACCGTCACAAAGAGAAAAGGAAAGAATGAATAAAAAGGAAGGGATGAAGTAACATTTTCTTTGCAATGATACTAGTTAACAATTTAGGCAAGGAATAGACTTGCCAACAATATCACATACTATTTGTATTGTAAGAGTTAAGTCTGTAGCTCCTTTTAAGACTACTGTAGCTGCCCAGTGGGTTCACCTTGCCTGCTGCCTAGACAGAGCCAATTTACCAAGACAAGGGACTTGCAATGGAGAAAAAGTAATTGACGCAGAGCCGGCTGTGTGAGAGCCCGAAGATTTTTTATTACTCAAATCAGTCTCCCTGAACATTCAAGGATCAGAGTTTTTAAATTTGGCGGGTAGAGGCTTGGAAAGTGGGGAGTGCTGATTGGCCAGTTTGGAGGTGGAATAGTAGTGAGTTTTTCTTGCTGTTTTCCGTTCCTGGGTGGGATGGTAGAACTGGTTGGGACAGATGACTGGTCTAGATGGTGTCAGCTGATCCATGGAGTGCAGGGTCTACAAAAGATCTCAAGCACTGATCTTAAGTTTTACAATAGTGATGTTATCTCCAGGACCAATCCAGGGAAGTTCAGACTGTTGGAGCCAGAGGCTGCATGACCCCTAAACTGTAATTTCTAATCTTGTCTAATTCGTTAGTCCTGCAAAGACAGACTGGTCCCCAGGCAAGAAGGGAGTCTTTTTGGGAAAGGGCTATTATCAATTTTGTTTCAGAGTCAAACTGTGAACTGAATTCCTTCCCAAAGTTAGTTCGGCCTATGCTCAAGAATAAACACGGACAGCTTAAAGGTTAGAAGCAAGATTTTTGACACAACTGTCATTTAGAAGTATCACATCATGGTCTTATAATGCAAGGTTTATAAGATTAACAAATGACCTTATTTCCTTTAGGACAGGGGTCCCCAACCCCTGAGCCATGGACTGGTACAGGTCTGTGGCCTGTTAGGGACTGGGCCACGCCTCTGTTAGGAACTGGGCCACACAGCAGGAGGTGAGTAGCAGGAGAGCAAGCAAAGCTTCATCAGTATTTACAACCACTACCCATCATGGCATTACTGCTTGAGCTCTGCCTCCTGTCAGATCAGCAGCCACATTAGACTCTGATAGGAACGGCCAGGCGCAGTGGCTCACACCTGTA
Source organism: Alouatta palliata (assembly GCA_004027835.1). Taxonomy (NCBI): domain Eukaryota; kingdom Metazoa; phylum Chordata; class Mammalia; order Primates; family Atelidae; genus Alouatta; species Alouatta palliata. The sequence goes on along the minus strand of PVKV010005051.1, from coordinate 61,570 downwards.
ATCCCAGCACTTTGAAAGGTCAAGGCAGGTGGATCACCTGAGGTCAGCAGTTCAAGACCAGCCTGGTCAACATGGTGAAACCCCATCTCTACTAAAAATACAAAAAAAAAAAAAAATTAGCCAGGCATGGTGGCAGACACCTGTAATCCCAGCTACTCCGGAGGCTGAGGCAGGAGAATCACTTGAACCCGGGAGGTGGAGATTGCAGTGAGTCGAGATCGAGCCATTGCACTCCAGTCTGGGCAACAAGTGCAAAACTCCGTCTCAAGAAAATAAAAATAAATTTTAAATAAATTTTTAAAAAGATTCTCCTAGGAGCACAAATCCTATTGTGAACCGTGCATTCGAAGGATCTAGATTGTGTGCTCCTTATGTGCTCCTTATGAGAATCTAATGCCTGATGATTTATCGTGGTCTCCCATCATCCCCAGATGGGACCTTCTCATTGCAGGAGAACAAGCTCAGGGCTCCCACTGATTCTGCATTATGATGAGTTGTATAATTATTCATTATATATTACAATTAATCGTAATAGAAATAAATTGCACAATTGCACTTGAATTATCCCAACACCATCCCTCCCACCCTGGTTTGTGGCAAAATTGTCTCCACAAAACAAATCACCTACACTAAAAAGACTGGGGACCAGTGCTTTCAGCACTATCCCTAAAATTTGCAGCCTGTGTCACTAGGGGGCAGAGGTCTACTGCTTCAAGTAATCTAATACCCTACTTTCTTGAGATGCAATTTTAACCAGGAATTTTCCAGAAATATGTGTGTATGCTCATTAAAATGCTAGACATGGGCCGGGCGCGGTGGCTCACGCCTGTAATCCCAGCACTTTCGGAGGCCGAGGCGGGTGGATCACTAGGTCAAGAGATCGAGACCATCCTGGTCAACATGGTGAAACCCCGTCTCTACTAAAAACACAAAAAATTAGCTGGGCATGGTGGCGCATGCCTGTAATCCCAGCTACTCAGGAGGCTGAGGCAGGAGAATTGCTTGAACCCAGGAGGCGGAGGTTGCGGTGAGCCGAGATCGCGCCATTGCACTCCAGCCTGGGCAACAAGAGCGAAACTCCGTCTCAAAAGAAAAAAAAAAAATGCTAGACATGACAGACTTGAAGAGTATGTAAGGCACCTTAAGAGCCCGTGCCTGGAAGGAGGTGTGTGTGTGTGTCTGTCTGTTCCCTGCTGTGCCTGGACCCTAGGGATGATCTGACACTAATTAGCTGCTCAACAAACATTGGTAGAGTGGATGGAGAATGAATGGAAGGAGTCTTCCTGAAGTGGGTATAATTTGGTATTCTCAATAATCACAACTTTTATCATTCTCAACAATAAATTACTATATTCTACTCATCGACTTTTTGTCTTGGAAGAAAATCCCTCAACAGACTTGTTTTATTCCATGAACATTCAGTTTGACCTGCATTCCAGAGTCCCTCTGGGGAAACTGAATTGGCCATATTTGGAATATGTACTCCTTCAAGGGTATCAATGTGGATCAAAGCAAAAACGTGAATTTGTATTTCCAGCAGTCTTCAATACATCAGGGAGAGGAGCAGATAGGAAAGGATAGGAATGGCTCTGTGGCAAGAATAACATTGTTACACTCAATAGGCATGGAAACGAGCAGTTTCTAGTTTCTTTTGCCAACATATGCGAAGTGCTGATTGCAGGTTTCCTTCTCCTGTTGGGTAGGCCTCACCTTCTTACTTTAAAATGAGGACAATATTACCTGCCTCCTAGGGTCATTATATCAATGAGCTGCTACATGTAAACTGCCTAGCACAGTACTTAGCAACTCTCACGCAGCTTTAATCAATATTCTACACATGGACTAGATAGACAATATACTCTGGGAGTGTCTTAGTCAATTTCGGCTGCTGTAACAGAATATCTCAGACTGCAGTAATGAATGAACACCAGAAATTGCTCATTGTCCTGGAGCCTGGGAAGTCGGAGATGGAGGGACCAGCAGATTTGGTGTCTGCCTCATAGATGGTGACTTCCTGCTGTGTCTTTACATGGCTGAAGGGGGCAAGCAAACTCCCTCTGGCCTCTTTAATGTGGGCACTAATCCCATCCCTGAGGGCTCTGCCCTCATGACTTAATCACTTCCTCAAAGGCCCCACCTCTTACAACTATCACAGTGGAGTTAAGTTTCAACATATAATTTGGGGGAACACAAATACTTAAACCGTAGCGGAGATACTCAGTAACTTTGCTCACATGAAAATTCTAGTTTAGCGATGGAACTGAAATTTGACCCCACGTCCACCAGTTTCAAAACCCATACCTTTTAAATCGTCCTGCAGTACTAGCTCTTTTTGTGTTAAGAAAACCTTTTATGGCTTGTTTTCCCCATCAAAATGTTACTCTTCCATCTTCTGTTTACAGTTTCATCTGTTGTGCTCCTTTTGAAATTTTATTTGAGTGGTTCTTAACTTTTCTGAGTTTGCATATTCTTTGAACATCTAATGGAAGTTCTGCACCATCTCTACCTCCCCAAAAAAGTATGATAAGAAGTTTACATACCAAAATCTTGCATAGAATATAGACTATAAAAGTCTATTCTAAGTCCTCTTTTTCTAAAGACTTTACTTTTATAAAAATCATTTTTCAATGCTCCATTGGTACCTCAATAAGAAATGTCAAACGCAAAACTATTTAATGCCTGTTTTAAATTTAAAAAAATTTTTTTTTTTTTTGAGACAATCTCACTCTATTGCCCAGGCTGAAATGCAGTGGCACCATCTTGGCTCACTGCAACCTTCACCTCCCAGTTCAAGTGATTTTCCCGCCTCACCTTCCCAAGCAGCTGGGATTACAAGCATGTACCACAACGCCCACCTAATTTTTGTTTTATTGTTTTTTTTTAATTTTTAGTAGAGATGGGGTTTTGCCATGTTGGCCAGGCTGGTCTTAAACTCCTGACCTCAAGTGATCCACCTGTCTCAGCCTCCCAAAGTTCTTGGATTCCAGACGTGAGCACCATCCCCAGCCTAAATTTTAAATTTTCTAAGAACTGCAGCTTGTAGAAAAATTGAAATATAGAGCAAAGCAAAATGAGATAGCAATTACTTTTTTTCCCTACGGATTAAAGATAACTAGTATACAAAATTTAGTATGCCTTTTGAAATATAAGTTGAATCATGTTACATATATAATTTTATACTTTTTCAGGTAACATTATACGAAAACATTTCTCAATTTTATGCATGAAAATAACTGCATTAGACTCCCTAAAACATGAACATTTTCCAATTTAGGTAATAATTTTTCATTTTTTTAGATAAATTTTTGAATATTTGATGTTGTTCTTTGAATTAGTCACAGTCTGAGATCACTGAATCTAAGGTATGCTTTTTAAAAGGCTTGCTGCTACATTCTGACAAACTGTTTTCCCAAATAAAAACATTGCTTTCAATTTTTTGTAGGCAATCCATGCATGTTTAAGTACATGCACAATTTTCTTATGCACTAATTTCAATTTTTATGATTTTGTTAAGTAACAGCAGTCTCACAGGTTAAATTTCAGTTTCCGCATGTGTAGCAAAGAATTTGACCTTGTCCTGAGAGGTACTCTCTAAAACCCTGGAATTTCTGGAGAGGAGTGCCTTTGTTTTTCATGTTCACCGTCCCACAGACCAGACCTACTGGTTTATGCTAGCAAGCTGACTCACGGCAGTTCCATTGGGCCATATGTTATCAGCCCAACATTTGTAGTGGGAGACTGAGTTCAACCACGGGGTAATCAACCAATGAATCATGCCGACAAATGAAGCCCCAGTAAAAACTCTGGACATTGAAGTTAGGGACGCTTTTCTGTTTGGCAATACTGATCGTATTGTCATACCTCAATGCCGAGAGGAACATGTCCTGTAGTCAATAGAAGCTTTGCATTTGGAACCTTTCCTTAAATATTCAATACATGATAATATATCAGAATTAACCAGTCCCTACAGATGGACAGATGTACAAATATGGTCCTTCGAATAAGGACACAATAAAGCAAAATAGAACGATTTATTTGTATTGTGATTTTTATTCGAAACACAATAAAATGATTTATTTGTATTGTGATTTTCAGTTTTCAGTATTTTTACATTCGTTGTGTTATTCACTACTAAAGACGTTCCTGAGGCTGACCTGCCTCTGCTGGCAGTCACTGTCCATTGCTTTTTCTAGAGTTCACTTCACCTTCTTTGTCTGAATACTCAAAAAGTAGGTCAAATCAATTTAGTGCCAGACTTAACACTGTGGGACTGTCAACCTTCAACCCTCTCTGAGAATAAGAATAAGCTGAGGAGCTTAAAAATAATACTGCAGAGGCTTGGGTCCCACCCACAGAGGTTCCAATTCAATTCGCCTGAGGTACAGCCTCGGCATCAGTATTTTTAGAGTTCCTTAGCTGATGCTAAAGTACAGTCAGGAGCAAGAGTCAGGGCTCTCATGTATGATAAATTCAAGAATTAAAATCTAAGACTCTAAGTGAAGTAAAGTAAGTTAGCACCTACTTTTTAAAAATAACCACACCTTATTTGTTTAAAATAATTATTTAATATTTAATGTAGATGCTTCAGTAATGAGATTCACTAAATCAGGCTTACCTGTGTAGTCCCCGACACTTGTATAAAACAAAGCTGATGTAGACAGTAAGCCTGGGAGGTGGGCCGCAGTGGATCACACCTGTAATCCCAGCATTTTGGGAGGCCGAAGTGGGAGGATCACTTGAAGTCAGGAGTTTAAGACCAGCCTGGCCAACATGGTGAAACCCAAATTCTGCAAAAAATACAAAAAATTAGCCAGGTCCAGTGTCATACACCTGTAGTCCCAGCTACTTGGGAGGCTGAGGCAGGAGAATCACTTGAACCCAGAAGTGGATGTTGTAGTGAGCTGAGATCACGGCACTGCATTCCAGCCTGGGCATCTCAAAAAAAAAAAAAAAAGTAAATAAGGCTGGGAGAAACACTTCCAAACTGGTGGGATAAGGACCTCTGAAAATCTGTTCCTCCAGAAAGCAATGTGAACAGTTTCAACATGGTCAAAATCAACATCTTCACAACTCTGAAAATTAGCCAGAGGCTCACAACCATCTGAGAAATATTTATTCGAGAGCATAGCTGAATTTCAGCAGAAACTGAGCTTCGTGGTGTTGTAAGCAGCCTTATTTCCATCCCTCTCTGCCCAGCCCCATGGCAGCCTTGAAAGGCCACAGCCTGGCAGCTGTTCCTGCTTTGAAAGTCAGCAGTTTCCGAGGGAGCAGGACAATGATAGTGCTCCCAGCAAGCCTGATCTCAAGATACAGTTGGGGAAAGCAAGAGCCCGGCCACAAATATTAAAAGGAAAATCCAAGGAATGAGATATCCATAGGAGACTTTGAATACGTAAAAGATATCTTAGGAAAAATGAAGACCCACACATGTACAAGGCTGTGTATGTAACCAGTAAAGACTTGACAAAAGTCTCAAATCTCTCACCTGGAGGTGACCTTGAGGACTTAAGCAAACAGGAAGTCAACGTTAAGGCAGAGTTGCAAACTGTCAGAGCATTGCAGGTGTGCCCCACTATATACTCAGAGCCCCTTGTGAGAGTAGGAGGCATTGGCTCAAGGCCTTCAGGGAAGTTTCTGTTTAATCATTAACTGACCCCTAAGCTAACCAGGCCCATACTTCGGAGGCCACAGAGAACAAGAACAGAGACTACAGAATTAGTTTAGAAAAGACTGTAAACAAAAACAACAACTGACCCTGGGAATTGAGGCAGAAAAACTGATTTTAAGAGTTGCCACATTATATTAATGTTTTCATTAATAGATTTTCTTTTGTAGAGCCATTTTAGGTTTAATAAAAAATTAAGCCGCTAATATAGAGTTCACACAGCATCCCTGTTCCTTTTTTTTTTTTTTTTCTTTTTTTTTTTGAGAAGGAGTTTTGCTCTGTTGCCCAGGCTGGAATACAATGTTGCAATCTCGGCTCACTGCAACCTCCACCTCCCAGGTTCAAGCAATTTTCCTGCCTCAGCCTCCTGAGTAGCTGGGACTACAGGTGCTTGCCACCACGCCCAGCTAATTTTTGTATTTTTAGTAGAGATGGGATTTCACCATGTTGGCCAGGATGGTCTCAAATTCCTGAGCTCAAGTGATTCTCCTGCCTCAGCCTCCCAAAGTGCTGGAATTAGAGGCATGAGCCACCACACCAGGCAAGCTCCCCTGTTCTTAACAATGAATTAGTGTGATATACGTGTTATAATTGATGAGCCAATATTGCTATATTATTATTAATTGAAGACCATAATTTACATTAGGGTTCACTCTTTTTATTTTATTTATTTATTATTTTTCTTTTTGGTACAGAGTCTCCAGCCATTGCTCAGGCTGATGTGCAGTGACATAATCCTAGCTCACTGTAGCCTCAAATTCCCGGGTTCAAGCAATCCTCCTGCCTCAGCCTCCTGAATAGCTAGGACCACAGGTGTGTGCACCACCACACCTAGCTAACTTTTTCTTTTTCTTTCTAGAAATGAGGTCTCATTATGTTGTCCGGGCTGGTCTTGAACTCCTAGGCTCAAGCAATCCTCCCACTTCAGCCTCCCAAAGTGTTGGGATTACAGGCATGAACCACCACACCTGGCCCTTTTATTTATTTTTTAATTTTTTAGACTCTTGGCAAGCTGCAAAAGGTTTACTCTTTACATTCTATGGGTTTTGACAAATGTCTAATGACATGAATCCGCCATTATAGTATTATACAGAATAGTTTCACTGCCCTAAAACTCCAATGTGCTCCACCTATTCATTCCTCTTCCCTTCACTGTGAAATACTGACAACCGCTGATCTTTTTACTGCTTTTTTCTCCACTCCTCCTCCAGCAATTTATTTGTCCATCCTCAAGAGGGCATAGCTCAGGTGGGGTCTGACCTCTCTCTATTCCAACAAGGTCAAAATAAGGGTTCTCTCAATACTGTGAAAATGACCACACTGCCTAAAGCAACCTACAGATTCAATGCAATTCCCATAAAAAATGCCAACATTATTTTTCCACAGAATTAGAAAAAATAAGCAATCCTAAATTTCACATGGAACCAAAAAAGAGCCCAAATAGCCAAAGCAATCATAAGCCATAAAGAACAAATCTGGAGGCATTACCAGACTTCAAGTTATACTACAAGATTATAGTTACCAAAACAGCATGGTACTGGTCTACAAATAAGCACATAGACCAATGGAACAGAATAGAGAACCCAGAAATAAAGCCAAATACAACCAAACGATCTTTGACAAAGCATGCAAAAACATAAAATGGGTATTTAATAAACGGTGCTGGGATAATGGCAAGTGACATGTAGAAGAATAAAACTGGATCCTCACCTCTCACCTTATATGAAAAAAGTAGATCAAAGACTGAAAGCTAAGTCTCAAAATCATAAAAACTCTAGAAGATAGCCTTAGAAAAGCTCATGTGGACATCAGGGTAGGCAAAGAATTCATAACTAAAACCCCAAAAGCAAATGCAACAAAACCCCAAATAAACAAATAGGACCTGATTAAATTAAAAAGCTTCTGCACGGCAAAATAAATAATCATCAGATTAAACAGACAAATCATAAAATGGGAGAAAATATTTGTAAACCATGCATCCGACAAAGAACTAGTATCCAGAAGCTGCAAGGAACTCAAACGAATCAGCAAGAAAAAAGGCAAATAATCCCATCAAAAAGCAGGCAAATAACATGAACAAACATTTCCCCAAAGAAGATACACAATCAGTGCTTCTGTGGTCGCAATGTGAAACAGAAGAAGATACACAAATGGCCAAGAAACATACGAAAAAATGCTCAACATCACTAATCAGGGAAATGTCAAGTAAAACCACAATTAGATGCCAGCTTACCCTGGAAGAATGGCCATTATTAAAAAGTCAAAAACAATAGCTGTTCGTGTGGATAAAGGGATTGTTTACGCACTGCTGGTGGGAATGTAATTAGTACAACCTCTATGGGAAACAGTATGGAGATTCCTTAAAGAACTAAAGGTAGTTCATTCGATCCAGCAATCCATACACTATTGGGTCTCTACCCAAAGGAAAAAGAAGTCATTATGTGAAAAATATATATGTTTTTTGCAGCCCAATGCCAACCTAAGTGTTCATCAACCAATGAGTGAATAAAGAAAATATGGTATATATACACCATGGAATACTACTCAGCCATACAAAGGAATGGAATAATGTCTTTTGCAGCAACTTGGATGGAGCTGGAAGTCACTATTCTAAGCGAAGTAACTCAGGAATGGAAAACCAAACACCATAAGTTCTCACTTACAAGTGGGTGGGGAGCTATGAATTTGCAAAGGTATACAGAGTGATACAACGGACTTTGTAGACTCAGAAGTGGGAGAGGGAAGGACGGATGCAATATAAAAAACAACCTATTAGGTACAATGCACTCTATTTTGGTGATGGTACACTAAAACCTCAGAATTTACCACTATATAATTCATCCATGTAACCAAAAACCACGTGTACTACAAAAGCTATTGAAATAAACAATGATAATAATAATAAAATGAGGGTTCTCTGCCCAGGACACGAAGCTGACCTGGGTACACCAGAGGAGGAACCACCTACTCTCAGGCCGAAGGAGGTGCCGCTGGGCTGCCAGCACTTTAGGAAGGAACCAGATCCAAGCCACACTCACTGGCATGGAGTAAGGGGCAGAGGCAGGGTGGGGGCCGGGAGCGACACAGTCCCATCTGTCCTGACACGGTGCCATTCTTATATGCAATGTGTAGTCAGTGCACACATGCTGGCCCCCAACTCACAAAGCACATACATGGAAATGGAAATAGTTTGGGGAGGCTGGAGAGTGGCCTTCCAGCTAGCGTTGTGCCTCCTGATCACATGTGGGCTTGTTCCTGCTGTGGCCAGGAGTTGTGGGCATAGGACACGGTGTTCCAAGTGTCCATGTAGCTTTCCATTCACATCAGGATGCACTTCTGCTCGAAACTGTCCAGAGATCCCCCACTCCACCTTCTCGATGCGCTTCTGGAAGCACCTGTCTGCAAGTGCCATGCAGTCTGCACCTTCACTTGCTCCATGACCAGCCCCAGGTCAAACCTCCTGCTGCTTGAGCCCCTGAAATCCAAGCAGAAGCCACCCTCCATGGCTCTGCAAAGTCAACCAGACTGAGGCTGCCTGCGCCCACCTGATCTTTTTACTGTTTCCATAGTTTTGCCTTTCCTAGAATGTCATGTCGTTGGGGCCATACAGTGTTTAGCCTTCTCACACTGGCTTCTTTCACTCAGCAGTATGTTTTAAGGTTTCTCCATGTCTTTTCTTGGCTTAATGGCTCATTTTCTTTTTATTATTAAATAATATGCTATTATGTGGATGTACAGTACTTTGCTTATCCATTTACCTATGGAAGGATATATTGTTTGATTCCAGTTCTTTGCAATTATAAATATAAACATTTGTGTACAAGTTGTGTAAGCAGCATAAAGATGTAAACAGCAGACACCGGGGACTCCAATGAGAAGGAGAGAGAGGGGAACATGGAGTGGAAAACTACCGACTGGGTATTGTGTCCATGATTTGGGTGACAGGTTCAGTAGAAACCCAAACCTCAGCATTACACAATATATCCATATAAAAATCGGCATATATACCTCCCGAATCAAAATTGTTTTAAATGCCGTGGTGGAGAGCAAATTAAGAACATAAGTTTTTAACTCATTTGTGGAAATACTTAGGAACATAATTGTTGAATTACATGGTTAGATTATGTTTTGCTTTGTAAGAAACTACTAAACTGTCTTCCAAGGTGGCTGTACCATTTTGCAATCCCACTAGTGAAGAATGAGAGTTCCTGTTGCTCCACATTCTTGTCAGCACTTGGTATGGTCAGATGTTTGGATTTCAGCAATTTTAGTATGTGTGTCATAATATGTCACTGTTGTTTTAATTTGCAATTCTCTAACGGCATGTGATGTTGAGTACTGTTTTCTATGATTATTTGCCATCTGTGTATATTCTTTGATGAGGTGTTCTGTTCAGATTTTTTGGGGCGCCCATTTTTAAATTGAGTCGTTTGCTTCTTTATGGTCATTAAAAGTCCTTTGAGCTGGGCATGCTGGCTCAACACTTCGGGAGGCTGAGACACATGGACCACTTGAGCCCAGAAATTTGAGACCAGCCTGGGCAACACAGTGAGACTCTACAAAACTACAAAAAAATTAGTTGTACTCCCAGTTACTTGGGAGATCACTTGAGCCCAAGAGGCAGAGATTACACTGAAGCAAGATTGCACCACTACACTCCAGGCTGGGCAACAGATGAGACCCTGTCTCAAAAAAAGGGAGGGGGTGGGTTATTTGTATATATTTTGGTTACAAATTCTTTATCATATATATGTTCCATGAACACTGTCACCCACTCTGAAGCTTGTCTTTTCATTCTCTTAATAGTATTTTTCACAAACCAGACATTTTAAATTTTAACAAAGTCCAATTTATCCATATTTTTTCTTTCATGGACAGTGCTTTTGGTGTTGAACTACGTCATCTCCCATTTAGATTTTCTCTGTTATCTTCTAGGAGTTATAAAAATATGAAGTTTCTATGGTTTACATTTAGGTCTATGATCCATTTTGAGTTCATTTTTCGTGAAAGGTCTAAAGTTTGTATCTAGATTTATTCATGTATTTTACATAAGACGTCTAGTTGTTCTAGCTGTCTTTTTCTGATTTTGATATTAAGAAAATGCTACCTCATAGAATGAATTCATAAGAATTCCCTCTCTTTCTATTTTCTGGAAGAGAATGTAAATAATTGCTATTATTTCTCACTTAATTCTTTGGTAGAACTTACCAGTAAACCATCTGGGCCTGATGCTATCATGTTGGAAGCTTATTGGTTGTTTATTTAATTCCTTTAATAAATAAGACCTAATCATAATACCTATTTTTCCTTGAATGAGTTTTGTTAGATTATGCCTTTCAAAAAAAATTGTCCATTTCATCTAGGTTATCAAATTTGTGGGCATAGAATTGTTTATAATATTCCTTTATTATTCTTTTTATGTCCATGGTATCAGTAGTGATAGCTGCTCTTTCATTTCTTATATTAGTATTTTGTACTTTTTCTTTTTGTCTTGGTTAGCCTGGCTACAGTATTATCAATTTAATTGATTTTCTCACAGAAACAGCTTTTGGTTTTGTTGATTTTCTGCTTTCAATTTCATTAATTTATGGTCTAATTTTATTCTTTAATTCTGCTTGCTTTAGGTTTATATTCTTCTTTCTCTAGTTTCCTATGATGAGAGCTTAGATTAGTGAATTTTGATCTTCTTCTTTTTTACCATATGTATTGAATGCTGTAAATTTTCCTATAAACATTGTGTTTACTACATTCCTCAGATTTTATTAAGTTGAATTATTATTTTATTTAGTTTGAAATACATTTTAATTTCTCTTGTGACTCTTCCTTTGACCTATGTGTTATTTAGAATTGCATTGTTTGGTCTCCAAATACTTAGAATTTTTCAGTTATATTTCTATTGTTGATTTCTAGTTTAATTCTATTATGATGTAAGAATATATGCTGTGTGATTTGTATTTGTTGAAATTTCTTAAGGTGTTTTATGATTCAGAATATGATCTATCATCACCATAGTCACGGTAAGTGTTCCATGTGAGACTGAAAAGAATGTACATTCTGCTGTTGTTGAATGATGTGCTCTTTAAATGTCAATTTGATCCCGTTCATTGATAGATGCCTTCAGTTGAACTATATCCTTGCTGAATTTCTGCCTGCTTAATCTGTCAGTTACAATAGAGAGATTGTAACTGACAGATAGAAAGTCTTCAAATATAATCATAGATTTGTCTATTTTTTCTGTTAGTTTCAGTCCCATATAACTTGACACTTTGTTGTTAGGTGCATACATGTTAAAGATGTTATATCTTCTTGGATAATTGATTCCTTTACCATTGTGTAATTATGCTCTTTATTCTGGATAAATATCTACCCCAGATTTCTTTTGTTTAGTGTTTGCCTGACATATTTTTCTCCATCCTTTTAATATATCTGTGTTACCATAAAGTGGATTTCATGTAAGCAACATATAATTGAGAGGTTATTTTAACCCACTCCATCTGTCTCTGTATCTTAGCTGGCATATTTAGACCATTCACATTTAAAGTGATTGATATAGTTGAGTTAATATCTACTCTATTTGTTACTGTTTTGTATTTCTGGAATTTGTTCTTTTTTTTTGGTCATGCCCTCTTTTTCTGCACTATAGTATTTTACATGTTCACTTTTAAACAAAAATTGTTATGAGACATACAAATAAACAGGAAAGTACAGCCTGTGCGTAGGAAAAAATGTAGTTAATAGAAACTTTTTCCAAGGAAGCTCAGATATTGTACTTTATTGCTAATATAGTACTGATACAGCACTTTACTGCTAAAAGACTTTAAATCTGCTATTATAAATATGTCAAAAACCTATAGACTACAATTCCTCAAGAAATAATGTATGACAATGTTGCCTTATCTGATGAGGAATATCATTAAACAGAGAGAAATTGTAGAAATGAACTAAATAGAAATTCTGGAGTTGAGAAGTATAGTAAATGAAAGAAAAAATTCACAGAAAAGACTCAACAGCAGACCTGAACGGCATAAGAAAGACTCAGAAAAGTTGAAGATAATCAAAGGAGATTATTCAAACTGAGGACGACAAAGAATAAGAATAAAGAAAATAAAGAAACCCTCAGAAACCTGTGTAACACCATCAAATATACCAGCATATATGTAATGGAGTTCCTTAGAAAGGAGAGGAAGAAAAAAGGGGGGCAAAAATAATATTTAGAGAAATAAAGCTGAAAATTATTTTATTATTAAATTTCATTATTATTAAATTTTAGAAAAATTCATGTAAAAAATTTATCTAGACAACTAAGAAACTACAAATTCCAAATAGGATAAATTTAAATAAATTTACATTACAGTCAAACTGCATCATAGTCATACTGTTAAAAGACAAAGACAAAAATAGAACCTTGAAAGCAGCAAGAGAAAAATGATACATTACGTACAAATGATTTTCAATGTGATTAACAGTTGATTTATCATCCAGAACTATAGTAGCCAGAAGACAGTGGGATGACATATGTAAAAGAGCTAAAAGAGAACAACTGTCAACCAAAAATTCTGTATGCAACGAGACTATTCTTCAAAATGTAGAAGAAATGAAGATATTCCCAGACAAACAAATGAACATTTATCACTAGCAGCCCTGCTGTATGAGAAATACTAAAGGAAGCCCATCAGCCTGAAATGAAGGACATTAGACAGTAACTCAAATCCACATGAAGAAATAAAAAGGGCTGATACAGGTAGCCACATAAGCAAATGTAAAAGACAGTACACATATAACCCTTTTCTTCTCCAATCTGATTTAAAAGATAATTGCATACAGCAATAATTTTTAAAATGCATTGATGAGTTTGTCATGTATAAGGTAATTTGAATGATAATCACAGCACAAAGGAGGTGGGGGAAGAAAGAGTGTTATTTTTATGTGACGTTTTTGTATGCTACTGAAATTAAGATTTTTAAAATTAGGATGCTAGTTGTAATATCCAGGGCACCACTGAGAAAATAACTCCAAAAAATACGTTAAAAAAAAAAAAAAACAGGAAGTAAAATGTAAAATAGTGAGTAAAATAGTGAGAAGTTAATCAAGAAGTAAAAAGTATAGTAAAATGAGACAACAGGAAACACCTATCTAACAAGAAACAGAAACTGATGGGATGTAACACGTAAGAAAATCACGTAGCCAAATGCTAGAAGTAAATCTTACCTCACTGGTAATTATGTTAAATGCAAATTGGTTAAACACCATAATAAAAAGGGAGAGACTGGCAAACTAGGCTTTAAAAAAGAAAAAAACATGCTCCAACTACATGCTGTCTACAAGAGATACACTTGAGGGTCAAAGACACAAACTGGTTGAAAGTAAATGTGGAAAAAGGTCTTGTAAGAGAATAGTAACCGAACTACAGATGGAGTGGCCATATTAATATGAGACAAAATGATATTTAGACAAAAACTGTTTCTAGAAGTAAAGGATATTTTTAATGATTAAAGCATCAATCAGGAAAATAATTATAGACAAGGAAATAATTTAATAAGGAATAGGTAAATTCATTTAGACAGAAAGGTTGCCAGAGGCTGACAGGAGAAAATGGGCATAAAATTTCTTTTTAGTTATTATAAAATGTCTAAAATTTGAATATACTGTTAATCTACTATGTCTGTGAATATACTTAAAAACTACTAAACTGTATGTAAGGCCGGTCGCCTCATCGGGAGCTCGACACGCCCATCCTTCCCAGCAACAGGGAATTACCTCACCGCTCTGCACCCAACACCCAGCCCCCGCTGAAAACCCCCGCCCAAAAATTTTCAGAAAGCCCCAACAAGCCTTGCCTGATAGCACTCCCTTGCCCGATAAGCACTTTGCCCCGTCAAGGTCATTTTTCCCAAGGCAGCCTACTCACCAAAAATCCCACCTACCTACCAGTAATAACTGCCTTCACTCCACTTCCTGGGTCCCAATATCCAGTCAAGTGCCTTATGCTTTATCTTCCCTATGTCAGTCAAATGCCTTCACTCCACTTCCTGGGTCCCAATATCCAGTCAAATGCCTTATGCTTTGTCTCCCTTATATCCAATCAAATGCCTTCACTCCACTTCCTGGGTTGCAATATCCAGTCAAGTGCCTTATGCTTTGTTTTCCCTATGTCAATCAAATGCCCTCACTCCACTTCCTGGGTCCCAATATCCAGTCAAGTGCCTTATGCTTTGTCTCCCCTATATCCAATCAAATGCCTTCACTCCTTATAAAACTCCTTACCCTAAAAAAGTTAAGTGCGACTTCTCTGGCCCTTACCTGGACCATAGAACCTCACCTGGGAGCTGAATAAATCAGACTTACATTTTCTTATACTGGCCTCAGTTTCCTCATTTCGACTCGACAATATACCTTACACTGCACATCTTAAAAGAGTAGATTTTGTACCATATGAGTTACATCACAATAAAGTTGTTTTTTTCTTTTAAAGCAGACTTCCAGGATGTTGCTATAGTCCTGTTATTATCAACTTTTAGGTAAATGAGGGAGTCTGGGATAGCATATGTATAAAGTCAGCTTCATTGTTCTCAGTGATTCTGGTCTTAAACACTTTTGAATAAAACTGACTCCATTCATCTTTGATAAATAATAGCTAATGGCCTAAATAATGTTATTATTTGGTAAATAATAGCTGATGGTTGCTACATGTTTCAGCTGTTGACTAGAGGTAGGAGAGCAAGACATGGAAAACTTACACCTTCGGTAGAGAAAAACATACTGAACCAGTGATTGAAAGACCAACTGTTTGCCTGGTATTACCTTACAATCTCCCTAAGTCACCTCTGACTGAGAAGTTGATTTTCTTCCCAGTCATTTACTGGGGAAAAAGGAGGCTGAGGGTCCACTGGGATTCTGAGAGGCCTCCAGAGCTCACCATTTCTGGTGGGTGTTGCTCGTGATTGAGATTGTATCAGCAGCATATTTTCAGCTATGTGACAAATAACCAGATGCCAGGTACTGCTCTATAAAAGGCATCGCCTAAAAGAAGTAACATACTTGAAACTCACTTATCTTAATGAAAATGAATTTCTAGATTTCTAGAATATGTGGAAGTACAGAAATCCTGGATATGAATATACACATCCACATAATATGTCATGTGCATGGGAGGCTTCCTTATTTCCCTTGCTGACTGTCTCCACTGGTTTTAATACCAAAGTTGTTTAGCTATCATGTCATAACCCTGGCAGAGAAGTGAATTTATATTTGGAAAAAGGTCATGTGATAATGCTGTGTTATGGAAACAACTTCTGTTGCAAGAGTCGACTATGTACTATATCCTATTTTTCAGTTGTAATGGTAGAAGGAGCACTATTTTGATGTCTCTCGGTTGTCTGTGAAAATCAACAATCCAAGTGGCTTCAAGGTTTCTATTAACTTTTTATGAGCACTAGTCATCCACTAAGATTTTAACTAATAGAGGAACCATTTGATACATTGGAAATAATAGTTTTGTACTCACTAATAATTTGATAATAGAACTTTTTTACATTGTTGCATGTTTACAATGGTAGATCAAACTTTGTATACAAACTACTGTGTCTTAGGAAGTAGAATCCCTCATGAGGTAGATTTATCATCATTTAATCTGCAATTCAGCAGAAAGTTATTGCAAAGAGCAACATTCCAGATCTAAAGTGTAAATCTCTGGCTTCCATCATGCTCTGCCCAAATGCAGCCTCTCACGAGCTCATACAATCCCTCTATCTAAGCCCTTTCCCTTCCCTAAATCTCTACTATGCTTTTGTTTCTTCACACCATTATTCCCGAAACAATATTACCATTTTCCTTAGTTTTGTATTCCTTTCTATCTCCACTACCAATCTTTATATGCAGACATTTTCTTGTTCACTAACACTGAGGAGAATGGCACCTGTACACAGTGAGCACACAGAACATTATTTGCTGAGTGAATAAATAAAAGTTCACTTGAGGCTGTGAACACAAAAAGTAGTAACCTTTCCTAGCTCCCTAGCTACGAGGAAATGTGAAAGTAAGTGAATCACAGCTCTTCACCAGGTAGGAATTTAGTCTGGCTTCCGGCCTCAGGCAAACTTTTGTCTTCTCTCAGGGCTTGCTTGTGGACACTCTAGTGTAGAGTGTCCTGCTTGTCAGGTTCAGGTATTCTGAAACCCAAACCTGCGACATGGACTGCAGAAAGTCTCAGATTCTAACAAAAGATTTAATGCGAGTTGATTTGTTTAAGCTCAGAGAGGAGCAGAAACAGACAGAGGAGCAACTGGCAGTGGTTAATAGTTGGTAAAGACAGCGACGAATTCTATCTAAATGCTTGTGTTATTTTAAACCTCTCTCAAAATTGCACACTATTTTAAAACCTAGTGGTAAGTGACGCTTGCCTGGTACAATCCCATCTGCTTCTTTCTGCCTTCCAGAGCAGCTGTGTGTTGCTACAGGAAATTACAAACCGAGCTGAATGGTTTCACTTTAAATTCATGACCACAAAATTGAAATGGGCCCTTATTGCTACCCAGGAATCCTACTGTTTCTTTAATGTTCCCATTTCCCCAGGCAACTGTTTCCAACTTTTTTTCTTTTCTAATTTCTTACCCATAGTTGTCTCACTGAGACTCTAGAAGCCATGAAATTAAGCACCTTTCTACTTTTCACCACCATTCTAAACACCTAGCCCTGCCTTCCCCAACGCTTTCTCATTCAGTTATAGGAGAAGAAATATTTTTCCTTGTTACAGGCTGTTAAGTCCCAGCCCACAACCCCCAACACCCCCAACTACCAAATTGATATGTTGGAATTCTAACCTCTTAGTACCTCAGAATGGGGCTGTATTTGGAGACAGGGTGTTTAAAGAGGTAAAGGTAAAATGAGGTCATGAGGGTAGGCTCTACTCCAACAGGCCTGGTGCCCTTATAAGGAGGAAATTTGAGCACAGACACACACGAAGGGGAGGCGATGTGAAGACCTGGGAGAAGACGCCACCTACAAGCCGAGGGATGAAGCCTGCATAGATGCTTCCCTTGCAGCCCTCAGAAAGAACCAACCCCACCAACACCTTGATCTTGGACCTTCAGCCTCCAGAACTATGACACAGTTCACGCTTGTTGTCCATGTTTCCCAGTTTGGGTACCTGATCATGACAGCCCCAGCAAACTGACACACTCCTCGTATCAAGGGACAATCCCATTATCTGCAGTTCGGTGCCTCTCTCTCTCTGTCTCCCCTAGACAGCGCCTCTTCTGTCTACTGTCTCTTGAATCACCGATCTCCTCCTGTCTTCCAGATTACTCCTGGCCATTGTAGAAACCATCTCTTGATCCTTTGTCCAGCCACCACTGAAATGTTTTCTGTCTACACATGTGCTGACTTGGCCTCCTCAGTTCACCTTTCCCCTGAGGAAATCCAGGCTAGCTCCAGCCTTGATGACACCACCCAGCCTTGCCAAGCCCGCTGGCTTCCCTGTCTCTCTGTGCAGTGGCAACGTCTCTGCCCTCATCTTGGGCAATCTCTCAGTAGCATCCAACACAGATGCCCAGTCCCACTCCAGAAACACTCTCTCCCTTAGCTCCTGGGTGCTACCCTCTGTTATTTTCCTCCTACCTAGTTGATCTTCCTCAATCTTCTTTTCCAGCTTTCTTCAGGAATAGACCCTTGGTGCTCTTTTCTCTCTACACATTCCTCATAGGTGGTTTCATCTTATCTTATGTCTTAAATATCCAGTATATCAGATGCCTCTTAAATTTATCATTTTAGCCCAGAACACTCCTCTGAAGTCCAGACTCATATGTTTGATTGCTTGCTTGACTTTTCTATTTAAATATCTCTGTAGACATTCAAATTGGAATGATTCATTTTTTTCCCCTAAGCATACTCCTCTTCCCCAATCTTTCCCACTGTTCTTCTAATATCTCAGGTCAAAGCCTAGTGATCTATCATGATGCCTATGTGTTATTACCCACTATATCCAACCAATCAGTAAATTCTGTCGATTTTGCCCTTAAAACATTTATGGAATCATCTACCACTCTTTCTCCCACTACCATTCACTGGTGTAGGTCACTGGTTCTTCTCATTATAGGGTTTGTAATCATGTCAACAACTTACTAACAGGTCTCGCCCCTCCTCAAATCAGTTTCCACACAGAAACCGGAATAAAATTCCTAGTACCTAAATTGGATCTGTCATTTCCGTCCTTCAAATCCTCAAGCAGTTTCTCATTGCAAGTAAATTAAAACCCTAACTCACAGAACGCAACGCCAATGCCCACCTGGACGGCCTCTTTGCTGTCCCTCCGTCTGTCTCAGGCCCCAGATGGGTTCCTTGGTCCCTTTCAGCAGTCCATGGCTGCTCCGCACACTGCCAGCTTCTTTGCTTCTCGCAAGGCTGGGTTTATATGTTGCCTTCTCAGAGAGGACTTTCCTGGCCATCCTCCACAGCAGGTTTCCCTCTGTTTCTCTTTCCCAGTGCCCTGATTTGTTTTTTTCTTCATTGCGTGTGTCACTATTTTTAGTCATTTTGTTTATGCCATTGTGGTTTTTATCATCTCCTCCACCAGACTGTAAGTTACACAAAGGTACGAACTATGTTTATCCAGCTTATCATTTTAACTCTGGTACCTGTCACAGAGTCTAGTGAGTAACACATCAATCAACATTAAGTCACAAAGGGCACATATTATAGAAAATGCACGAACAACTGTACTCTCGGCTCTCAGTTATTACTAACCATGAAAACAACAAACAAACAAAAACTGGGATTTTAGCACCTAACCCTGAAGCTTCAAATCTATATATAAAACGGTGACTCCAGTCTCATCTTCAGCACAGCAGCGCATCGTTTACTATTTCCTGACTACCAGTGGGAGCAGTCACAGCGTACTAGGGTATAACAAAGTAACAGAAAAGGCAAAATGTCTCCATATACTATGTTTTCAAGAATAACCAGCATCCTGGCCTGTATAAGATTAACGTTCCCTATAGCAATATCAGTTTGTATGAACGAAGAGGCCACTTGGCCCCAAAGGTATTATGTAAATGCCTAATATGATGAAAACATGATCCATTGATTTCGAAGAGGTAAAGAAATCCTAGGCAAATCAGTTGATTTGGCATCCTGTCTAATGAGATAAAAGTCAAGGGTTAACTTTACAATGAAAGCAGAGCTTAGACTTCAAAGAAACACCTGTGTTCGTCCAGATCTTTTATTTTATTTTATTTTCATTTTATTTTTTTCTTTTTGAGAAGGAGTCTCAGTCTGTCACCCAGTCCGGAGTGTAGCAGTGCAATCTCGGCTCACTGCAACCTCCACCTCCCAGGTTCATGGAATTCTCCTGCCTCAGCCTCCCAAATAGCTAGAATTACAGGCACGTGCCACCATACCCGGCTAATTTTTTATATTTTTTAGTAGAGACGGAGTTTCACCGTGTTGGCCAGGCTGGTTTTGAACTCCTGACCTCAAGTGATCTGCTTGCCTTGGCTTCCCAAAATGCTAGGATTACAAGTGTGAACTACCGTGCCCAGCCTTTTTCAATTTTTTAATTTAATTTTTTGAAAATGAGCCAGACTCAAGGCTTAAGTTTAGAACGCTTATCTGAGAGGTGCACAGCC
Organism: Alouatta palliata; assembly: GCA_004027835.1. Taxonomy (NCBI): domain Eukaryota; kingdom Metazoa; phylum Chordata; class Mammalia; order Primates; family Atelidae; genus Alouatta; species Alouatta palliata. Next base: position 41,284 of record PVKV010005051.1, on the reverse strand, counting down.
AGAATGGTGAGGTGAGGAAAAAGACAAAGCAAGGCAAAGGATCATGAGACAATACACTGTTTGGTACCACACTCCACAATCAGCTGCAGACCACAGACAGTCTTTTACCAGCCTATCCTCATGCAGGACTCTGGAGTTGTCTACGGCAGATTGAAAGGAGGAAGAAGTATATTTTCCCAGCTCCTTCTGAGGCAGGAGGTGGGACTTGACTTTGGAGGCAGGGCTCAGACATTAGAGCAGATTGAGAACTAGTTAAAAAAGGGAAGAGGTGAAAGCACCTCCTCTTAACACATACACACCTGTGTGCCATGTCAGTTTACCATTGCCATGGCAACACCCAGAAGTTACTGCCCCTTTCCACAGCAAAGACCTGATGACCCAGAAATTACCACCCTTTTTCCAGAAATTTCTGCACAATTCTCCCCTTGGTTTACATATCATTAAAAGTTGGTATAAATATGCCTGCAGAATTGCCTCTGAGCTGCGGCTCTGGGGACATGGCCTGTTGTAGGGAGCCACGCTCTGCAAGGAGCAGGCTCTCTGCTACTGCTGTACACTGCCGCTTCAATAAAAGTACCATCTCACGCCACTGGCTTGTCCTTGAATTCCTTCCTGGGTGAAGCTAAAAACCCTCCCAGGCTAAGCCCCAATCTGAGGGCTCATCTGGATTCCATTTCTCATTGTTCAAAGGTTACTTCATAGAGGACTAACTCCTACACTTCTGGATCTTGTCCTCTGGCCTCATGGTGGCCAGGTGAGAAGCTAACAACCACATCAAAATGTTTCATCATCTGGTCTGAAAGTGGAGCGGTGACTCAGCCCGACCAAGCCACCAGCTGAGACATAAAGGAGACGAGGGTCAGGGGAACCGAAATGCAGCAAGCCCATCTGCAATCTTGAATTTTCTCTTCTAATTTCCTTAACAGGAGACAATCCCAGCTAAATTTCAGCACTTCCAGAATAAGTTACCTCCTTTTTTTAGGAAGTTCTAACTTATCTCAAGCCACAGTCTGACTCCCAATGACTGTGCTGTTATTACTACCACTTATATTGCTTTTATGGCATGCCAGGCAATGGACTGAGCACATTACAAATATTATCTCATATTTTCCTTACAATAAACCTATGAGGTTGGTATGAGTTTCCTTAGAACAGGGATGAAGAAACAGCTTAAAGAAATTGACTACCATGTCCAAGTTCCCATAACAGTTGAGGAGTGAGCTGGCATGTGAGTCTCAGCTGCTGGATTCCAGGTTTGGGCTTAACCACCTTGCCGGACTGACCCTTCACATCCCATTTGTCAGGATTATTCCTCCAGGTGACACAGAAGCTTAATCTCTCATTAAAGTACAATTCTTCAAGTACTAGAGACTGCTTTCACACCCTAAGCCATGACTCCACTGTCCATTCTATTTACAATCATCTTTGTCAAGCCACATCAGTCCCATAAAAGTTCTTGGAGAGCATCTCTTTCTACAGTCATTTCCTAACTTGGAGTGCAAATGAGGAGAATATAAAAAGTGCTCCTCCATTTTCCATTTAAATTTGATCTTTCTCCAAGTAACAGCACACACACACACACACACACACACACACACACACACACACCACACATCTTTTCTCACAGCATCTGGTACTATAATCTGTTATGAAGGAATTCACAGCTGCACTCTACAGCTTGTTTTTCACAACATTTAGAAGTGTTTTTGTTTTCCAGCAGAATTATCAAGTGTTACTGTATTGAATGTATTTACAGTGTTTCTATTTTGTTTCCAGAAAATTCTAATTTCTCAAGGACTTCCTGAAAAGTAATTGCCAAAGCCTGGAAAAAGAAAATTAAGGCCAGGCATGGTGGCTTACACTTGTAATAACAGCAATTTGGGAGGCTGAGGTGAGTGGATCACCTGAGGTCAGGAGTTTTGAGACGAGCCTGGCCAACATGGTGAAACCCCTTCTCTACTAAAAATACAAAAAAAAAAAAAAAAATTAGCTAGGCATGGTGGCGGGCACCTGTAATCCCAGCTACTTGGGAGGCTGAGGCAAGAGAATCGCTTGAACCCAGGAGGCAGAGGTTGCAGTGAGCTGAGATCACACCATTGCATTCCAGCCTGGGGGACAGAGCAAAACTCTCTCAAAAAAAAAAAAAAAGAAAAGAAAAGAAAAAGAAAATGCCAGAATAATATTTACTGCTCTGTAATCTTTATTTCAAAATTTCTAAATTCTATGTGGTCATAATCCTTATCAATCAAATATCTGATAGTAACAGAATATTAAGTCACTTGAAATAAGGTTACATTTTAGAATAGAGAAGTACGGGGAATGGCTGGGATACATATTTGTATAAACTTTGCTTTGGATCTTACCTTTGCAACTTTTACCAGCTGAACAATCTTGGGAAAATTACTTCAATTATTTAAGCCTTGTTTCTGGTAAATTAAGGGTAATAGGTTCTATTTTAGAGGATATAGGGAGGATTGACATATGATAACAATAGTTTCTGACTCATCTTTGACAGTCAATAAATGGTCTGAGTATTTTTCATGATGGCTATTCTCACCATAAATTCATAACGTGGAGGTAAGCAAGCTTTGCCATCTTCAAGCTTACTGATTAATATCTTATGCTTTATCACATTCAACCCTCAAACATTTTCCACCATACTTAGTGGCTCTATGTAATTTTTTTTTCCAGGCAAATTAATGTCAATATCTCAATAGAGCTGCACATTCAAAGATGGAAATACAAGGGCCGGGTGCGGTGGCTCACGCCTGTAATCCCAGCACTTTGGAAGGCTGAGGTGGGAAGATCACCTGGGGTCAGGAGTTCGAAACCAGCCTAGCTAACCTGGTGAAACCCCATTTCTACTAAAAATACAAAAATTAGCTGAGCATGGTGGTGGGTGCCTGTAGCCAGCTACTTGGGAGGCTAAGGCAGGAGAATCACTTGAAGTTGAGAGGCAGAGGTTGCAGTGAGCCGAGATTGTGCCATTGTACTCCAGCCTGGGTGACAGAGCGAGACTCTATCTCAAAAAAAAGATGGGAATACAAGTACAAAGAGAATACCCTGCAATATATTAATATTTTTTAAAAAACCAATAATATATTAATTTGCAAAAAAATTTCTGAAATGAATACATTTGGGAAACTGAATATGCTAGTCCCTGTTGACAGTCCATATGTCCACTGGCATAATAAAGACTCAGAAAAGGCTGGGCACAGTGACTCATCCCTGTAATCCCAGCACTTTGGAAGGCTGAGGTGGGCAGATCACCTGAGGTTGAGAGTTCGAGACCAACCTGACTAACATGGAGAAACCCTGCCTCCATTAAAAATACAAAAAAAAAAAAAAAAAAAATCGGCCCAGCACGGTGGTGCATGCCTGTAATCCCAGCTACTCAGGAGGCTGAGACAGGAGAATCACTTGAACCTGGGAGGCAGAGGTTGTGATGTACCGAGATCATGTCATTGCACTCTAGCCTGGGCAAAAAGAGCGAGACTCTGTCTAAAAACAAAAATAAATAAATCAGAAAATCCTTACAATAAAGAATCTGTTTAAATTTGTTTTAACCTATGTTTTCTGAAATTATTTGGACATAAAATGTTTGTTTGTTTGTTTGTTTTACAGAACATCTAGTACTCTCTTGCTGAACTCTAATGTTACAGAGAACATGATTTGGGAACACTTATTAGAAAATGTAAGATGATACCACTAAGGTACAAATGAGAAAGCTGCAAGCATGACCACAAGGGAGGAATTCTGGAAGAACTGAGAATCATTATTCCGAGCGTGTTTCCCTGCTGCTAAGGAACTCTGAGGTATAGAGTAATTTCAAGGCAGTAGCACAGTTGCACTTAGCAAGAAAGTCATTTTCATTCAGATCATTGGTGTGAAGTGAAACGTGCCTTATTGTGTATAAGGCAAAAAAAAGTGTACCTTTCTATTGGCTCAGGCACTGTGAAAACAGTCTGTTAATTTTGGTAGTGCCTATATTAGTAATGCTTTATTTTTGCTAATGTTGATTTAATTTGTGATTCTGTATTTTAAATACTGCATTGCCTTTTAAAAAGTAAGTAGTCACACAGGGTAATTTTGTGAGTCTCCTGAAGACAAGTTCTGCTGGCTGGGCTCACACCTGTAATTCCAGTACTTTGGGAGTCCAAGGCGGGTGGATCACCCGAGGTCAGGAGTTTGAGACCCGTCTGGCCAACATGGCAAAAACCGTCTCTCCTAAAAATACAAAAATTAGCCGGGCACAAGTCTGTAATCCCAGCTACTTGGGAAAATAGCTTGAATTTGAAAACGGGAGGTTGCAGTGAGCCAAGATCACACCACAGCACTCCCACCTAGGCGACAGAGCAAGTATTCGTCAGGAAAAAAAAAAAATAGGTTCTGCTTTGAGACTGAGCAGTGAGGCTGCGTGGGCAGGGCACGCACTTGCAGCCGCAGACACTCAGCTTGAGCTCTGCTACTTGGCTTGCTTTGCTCCTCGCAAGCTGTTGCAGCCTTCGGAGATCAGCGTCCTCTGTAAGCTTGGAGCAAGATAACTCATGCAGTAGCGTTTTCTACAGCACTAAATTCTGTGTACACATAGCCATTAGTATCAATGTGAATGTGGTTAGAAAGTGGGGAAGAAAGGTTTACAAATGTGTATGAGCAAAAAATGTCATGGCCACAAACTTGGGGGTGATTCTTTTCCTCTTTGCTGATGTAAGTGGGGATTGCTGCTCCACTCCCCAAAAGAGAACCTAACTGAGGAACAATTTCAGTCTTATGCACTGCTCTCCATGTTTGAGTTTATTTCTGTGAGCAGGGAGCGGCCGGCCTTTGACTTTCGTCTGTTCCCTGGTATCTGCTGATCTCCTGGTTATGATGCTCACCTGGACCTCGGGGCCTGGCTCTTCGCTGCCTGCTGTCATGGCCTTCTACTCATCTCACATCAAAAATATTAAGCTATATGGAAGAAACCAATAAAAAGTCCACATAGTATATATCACCATTGTTATAAAATGTTCAGAAAAGGCAAATACTTAGAGCTGAAAAGCGTATCAATGATTGCCAAAGGGTGACAGTAGGGGTAGAGATTATCTTTCTGGGGAGATGGCGATGTTCTAAAATTGGAATCTGGGCCAGGTGCGGTGGTTCATGCCTATAGTCGCTGCACTTTGGAAGGCCAAAGCCGGCAGATCACATGAGGTCAGGAGTTCGAGACCAGTCTGGCCAATATGACAAGGCTATAAAGACAACAGTAGTCTGTACCAAGGGATGGCAAGGATGTGGAAAACACGGGAGCCTCGCACACGATGGTGGGAATGCAAAACAGGGCAGCTGCTTTCGAAAAGAGTTTGACGGTTTCTTAAAATGTTAAACATGAACTTACCATACAACCCAACAATTTCACTGCTAGCAATCTATTCAACAAAAATAAAAGGATATATCCATACAAAGATATATATGTGAGGGCTGGGCATGGTGGATCACACCTATAATCATAGCGCTCTGGGAGGCAGAAGTGGGCAGATCACTTGAGGTCAGGCGTTCAAGACCAACCTGGCCATTATGGCGAAACCCCGTCTCTACTAAAAATTAGCCGGGTTTGGTAGCACAAGCCTGTAGTCCCAGCTACTCGGGAGGCTGAGGCAGGAGAATTGCTTGAACTTGGGAGGTGGAGGTTGCAGTGAGCAGAGATTGTGCCATTGTACTCCAGCCTGGACAACAGAGTGAGACTCCATCTCAAAAACAAAAAGTACAAAACAAAGATACTTGTGTGAAAGTTAATAGCATTCTTATTCATGATAACCCAAACTGGAAACAATTTAAATGTCTATCAAATGGTGAGTGCATTACAAAATGTGGTAGGCTAGGTACAGTGGCTCACACCTGTAATCTCAACACTTTGGGAGGACAAGGCAGGAAGGCTGCTTGAGTCCAGGAGTTCGAGATCGACCTAGGCAACGTAGTGAGACCCCATCTCTACAAAGAAAAAACAACTAGCTGGGTGTGGTGCCAAGCACCTGTAGTCACAGCTACTCTAGAGGCTGAGGTGGGAGGATTGCATGAGCTTGGGAGGTCAAGACTGCAGTGAGCTGTGATTGTGCCACTGCACTCCAGCCTGGGCACAGAGTAAGATACCATATTTAAAAAAAAGTTTTATACCCATACAATAGAATACTATAAAGCAACAGAAAGCAACGGACTACTGATATATGCAAAAATATGGCTGAACTTCCAAAATATTAGGCTACTTGGAAGAAACCAATAATAAAGCCCATACATTATATGTCACAATTGATATAAAATGTTCAGAAAAGGTAAATTTTTAGAGCTGAAAAGCATACCAATGATCACCAAAGGGTGAGAGCAGGAGTGGGGATTATCTTTTTGGGGAGATGGCAATGTTGTAAAATTGGATTGTGGTGATAATTGCACAATTCTATAATATTTATGAAAAATCATTGAATTATACTTTTACAGTGAGTGATTTTTTTGCATGTTAATTAAATTCTCAATAAAGGTGTTGAAAATTGACAAAGGCACATGATAGTTTCAAGATTGGTGTGTTTAATGTAATTACTGAAATATAGGAATTTTATTTGAAAAAATGTTTTCCAAAACATTATAGTTCTTTGGGGGTGATGATTGCCCTCTGCCATATGTTAACAATCATGCTAGAAGGTGCTCACAACTGAAAATCCTGCTGCAGTGAAGACTTTCAGTTGGGCCACTACCCTACCTGAGAAGGCCCAGTGCACTTGTTAACTTGGGAGCTCTTTCAACAGCAGTGCTTCTGGAAGGGCACTGAGTGTGGGTAAATATGTTTAAAGAGTCTCTTAATTTTTAAATTTATTTTAAATTTTTATTTATTTATGTTTTTGAGACAAGGTGTCACTCTGTTACCCAGACTGGAGCACAGTGGCACAATCACAGTTCACGGCAGCCTTGACTGCCTGGGCTCAAGGCATCCTCCCACCTCTGCCTCTCAAGCAGCTGGGACTACAGACACTCGCCACGACACCTGTTGTTTAATTTTTATGTAGAGACAGGATCTCAATATGTTGTCCATGCTGATCTCAAACTCCTGGACTCAAGCAATCCCCCTGTGTCCACCTCCCAAAGTGCTGAGATTACAGGCATGAGGCACTGCATCTGGCCAGGATTCTCTTGATTTTGACAAGATTCTTACAACTACTACTTAATGTAGTCTCCATTACAGCGGGTTGTTCCTTGCTTTTCTGAGAGGCTGTATGTAAATTGTTGACTAATCCCTATTGCCCTAACATCCCTAATATTGGCTACATGAACTCTAACTGGAAATATTTCCCTAAAATAACAGTTTGATATCCTACAATGCCTTCAAGAGTGGTGCGTTACATTTTCCGTGGTAGATTTTTGTTTATAAAACCAAGTAAATGTTTATAAAGCTATACATATGGTCTGGTTCAGTAAACCATTAATTTGTTAAATAATACTCTTACAGTTTAAGGGCCGTGCCCAACAGACTCATTTCCTCTTGGAGGCTTACTGATAGGTTTAGGAACATTAATCATGACAGAATTATTTTAACATTCTGTAGGCTGCAATACTTAATTATTAATTAAATTAAATTTCACAGTGCTATGAGATAGATGATAGCTGGATGGATGGATGGATGGATGGATAGATAGATAGACAGACAGTTTGAATTAGACAGCTAGCACGAAATCTGGAAAGCAGTTATTTAGCTTCAATTGTTATTTCTCTCATGCTCTGCGGCTGCAAGTTCACACGGAAACCAATATTGCAGTTGCTACAATGAGTATGAAAATGGTCATCCAAATCAATAGGTGGAACATTGACATTTTGTATAAGCTGCTGATAAAATATTATAGAACCAAACACCATGAAAAGAGAAATTTTATAATTTTTTAAACTATGAAGGAGTGGGAGAGCAACATGGCCAAGTGAATTCTATAGCTCTGTAACTGGAGGTCTAGTAAAGTCTTAAAACTCTACCCCAGATGATCAGAAAAGTGAAAAATTATCCAGCAAGAGCTTCCACTGTCAATCAATAATTGAGTTCCAGAAAAAAACTCTGGTGAATTGAGGCAGAGCAATGTGACTTTTGCCCTCTTTTTTTCCTACACTATTCCAAAAGATTTTATTTTTCCTCATGACAAAATAAGGCCCGAGATTTCCTCAGTTAGAAATCCCTATAGCTGTTTCTTTCTTTTAAATTTTTAATTGTGGTAAAATACATCTAACGTAAAATTTTCCATCTTAATCATTTCTAAATGTACAATTCCATAGTGTTAACTATGTTCATATTGTTGTGCAATCAATCTCCAGAGCTCAGTTATCATCTCCAAACTGAAACTCTGATCTCATTTAAATAGCTGCCCATTTTCCCTTCCCCAACTCCCTGGCAACCACCATTCCACCTTGTGTCTCTATGAATTCGAATACTCTGGGTACCTTATGTAAGTGGAATCGTACAATCTTTGACTTTCTGCTTTTGACTTATTTCACTTAGCATACTGTCCTCAAGGTCCATTCATGTTATAGCACATGTCAGACTCATTTCTTTTCAAGGCTCAATAATTTTCCATTGTTATGTATATACCATATTTTGTTCATCTATGCATCTGTCAGTGGACATTGGATTGTTCCTACTTTTTGGCTACTGTGAATAATGCTGTTATGAACATGGGTGTACAAGTGTCTCTTTGAGATACTGATTTCACTTCCTTTGGATATATATGTCCAGATGCTGGGTTACCTGAGAATTTCTATTTTTAACTTTTGGAGAAACTGTCATACCGTTTTCCATAGTAGCTGCACCATTTTACATTCCTGCCAACAGTGCACAAGTGTAACTGAAATAGGTTCATTGCCCAATGCACACAGCAAATCAACAAGCTGAGACACCAGGTTGTAGCAGGCAAACAGGTGTAATCATGGGGTCACCAAATGAGGAGATGACAGGAAACCTCAAATCTGTCTCCCTGAGGAGTTCGGGGGTAGGGGTTTTTAAGGGTTTTGGAATGGGCTACAATGTGGAGGTCACTGATTGGTTGGAAGAGTGCAGGGTGAAGTCACAGGATAGGGAGATGAAGAGGCTGTATTCTCATGCTGATCCCATTACTCTGTGGGAGTCTTCAAACTGGTTGTTGGAATTTGGGCTCTGAAAAACATCATAAGTGATCCTTAAACAAAAACCTTATGATTCTAATGTCAGAGATCCTGTCTATAGAACAACTGGGATGTACACGGTCAGCATCTAGGGCTACGTGACTTTTGACAACGAGGAAGTGGGCCCAAGTGCAAACTGATTAGGACTGAATTAGAACTATTTCTGTCCAGAACCCAGCATGCAATTCTTGTCAACACTGTGGGATGGCTTCACAAGGCTTCCAATTTCTCCACGTCCTTGCCGACAGTTGCTATTTTCTGTTTTGTTTTGCTTTTTTTTTAATAGTAGCTACCCTAATAAATGTGAGGTGACTTAATTGTAGTTTTAATTTAATTCATGATATTGAACATTCCTTCATGTGCACGTTGGATTTTGAAGCTGATTTCAACTTGCAAAAACATCACAAATCCAATTAGGGCCAATTATTTTGTCACTACTTCCCCATTAATCATGCTGTTTGTTCAGGAGATTTCCCTTTCTTTGAAAGCATTTTCCAAAAATTATGGCTCAGAACATCTACGTATCCGCAACAAAAAGACATTTCAAAGTCCTATGCTTTTAACAAGAAACGCCATGAGAATCTCAATGTATAGATCCCTTGAAAAAAGAATCTATTACAAATAAGCTTGGCCTAACAGCTTATTTGAGTTGGGAAAGTTCCATTTTCACCCCGGGTTGGTGACTGCATTAGTTGCTAGGGTTGCCATAACAAAGGAGTACGGATTGTGTGGCCTAAACAAGACAAATGTATTTTCCAGTAATTCTGGAGGCTGGAAATCCAAGATCAAGTGTCATCGGGTTGGTTTCTCTGAGACCTCTGTCCTTGGCCCTCTTCTCTCTGTGTTTTCAAATGATTTCTTCCTCTGTGAGTATCAGTGCCCAAATTTCCTCTTCCTATAAGGACATTAGTCATTTTGGATAAGGGCTCACACAAGTGATTTCATTTAACCTTAACTACCCCTTTAAAACCCTAACTCCAGACACTCCCATTCTGAGGCACAAGAGGTTAGGGCTTCAATGTATGCATTTCCAAGGACTCAACTGGCTCCGAAACAACAGCTGGGGCAGACGAGGATGAGGTGATGGCGGCACTGCCAGCAGGGACCAGCCAAGGCCAGACTCCAGTTCTAGCGGGGTAGAAGGCTGCATGGCAAGGCCTGTTACGGAAACTCACGCTACACTTACACAGGCTCACTCTCACTCCTTGAGGATGTGTTGGATCATGAGCATAGCGACCTTGAAATTGCCTTTGCAAAATTATGGCAGTAAGATAAATCAGGCATGGTTGACTCCATCTTGCTTCTGCCCTCCCAGCTGTCCTTGTCATTCCTGGCTGTAGACCGAGCTAACTTTGGGAGGAACCTAGTTTATAGTTTAACCTGAAATAAAGGATGATAATAGTCCCTCCCAAAAACAAACCCTCTTCTTGCTCAGGGACTGAAAACTGCCTTTGTAAGATTAATGAAGGGATGTAAGATAAGAATTGCGGGAAGGGAGTGAACTCTGCTAAAATGCAGGCATAGTAATCCCTTACTACTCAGAGGTCAGGGGTCACAAGATTTGTTACTTCCCCAATTGTTCCTACACAGAACATCACTATTATAGAACCTAAGACTGATTTTTTGAGATGTTCTTCAGACTGGCTCCACCGGGATTCATGACTGAGCGGGTCCTATGGCCCCACCCAGAGGCAGACACAGAACATAAGGACTGTTTTTCACACTCCTATGATTTCACCCCCTACCAATCAGCAACACCCATTCCCTAGCTCCTTGCCCACTAAATTGTCCATAAAAACCCTGACCTCCAAGCCTTTGGGGAGACCGATTTGTGTGATAACTCCATTTCTTCCATGTGGATGGCCTCACATCAAACTCTTTCTTTACTGCAATTCTGTAATCTCTATAGATTAATGTTATCTGTGCAGTGGGTAACAAGCACTCATCAGGTGATTACAACCTAAGTTCTATTTTTTTGTACCAAAAATAGGGACTAAAAATGAGTTAATTAGCTTCAGTGAAAAATCACAGCAGGCCAGGCATGGTAGCTCATACCTATAATCCCAGTACTTTGGGAGGCCAAGGCGGGCAGATCACTTGAGGTCAGGAGTTTGAGACCAGTCTGGTCAATATCTCTACTAAAAATACAAAAATCAGCCAGGCATGGTGGCACACACCTGTAATCCCAGCTACTTGGGAGGCTGAGGCAGGAGAATTGCTTGAACCAGGGGGCAGAGTTTGCAGTGAGCTGAGATGGTGCCACTGCACTCCAGCCAGAGTGACAGAGAGTGACAGAGTGAGACTCCATCAAAAAGAAAAAATCACAGCAGAGAGTTTGGCATTTCTCTCAACAGACTTGCTGCTGCTCATGTTCTTGCTCCACAATTCTGATCTCTCTCTTCAGTCTCTCGATAACATCCGGTTTAGTCCTGCAGTCTGGAAGTCTTCGTGCCCTCGGGAGCTGCCTCTAAAGACAAAGAGCGCCCAGTTTGTAGGGACTTTCAGCTGGATCATCCGTGATACAGATGAGCTCTTCCCATCCTAGAGCTCCAGCGTGCAGAACAGCTGCATCTTCTTTCACACACATTCCAGTCTGTGTGTGACTAGACTCTGTGTGCAGATTGGGGCTCATTGTGGGTACTGACAGCAGCTGTAGCAACACTTCTTCTTTGGCTCTCCAGCACCACGGGTAGTTTAGAGCTGGGAAGGGGAAAGCAGCAACACAAGAAGGAAGGTGGTAAGGAAATGAGAGAAGGTGGGCACCAGCCAGCTCCTGGGACATCTCCGGGCCACACGAAGAGCTTCCTCATCAAGCCCTGGACACCACCTTCTCTGGGATGCCTCCCTCAGTGGCCATGCAGGCAGTGCTCTATGTGGACAGGCCATTCAGGGATGAGGCAGGGTGCTGGGGGGTAGGGGGAAGTCCTAGAAAAGACCAGCTTTACTAGGAGGCCTTTGTCTGAAATTAGAAAGTGGTGCACAAAATCAAGAGTGTAATCTCTCGACAAACACATTTTGAGGTATTTTTGTGAGTGACTTTGTCATCCTCCGGAACATGAAAATGTTTAATTCTGAGAATCTGGGTTTGGAAGGTCTGACCACGTTGTGGACAGCATGGTGACCCCCGTGACCCACATGTACACCTCTGGAGGGCCTTCCAGAATTGAAAAACCTGAAGTAGCTGGAAAATCGTGAAAAATGAAAGGACAATCAACCCCTGCGGGTGCCTAACTAACCTAAGACATTCTTCTATTGTTTCTTTTTTTTTTTTTTTTGAGACAGAGTTTCACTCTTGTTACCCAGGCTGGAGTGCAATGGCGCCATCTCAGCTCACCGCAACCTCCGTCTCCTGGGTTCAAGCAATTCTCCTGCCTCAGCCTCCCGAGTAGCTGGGACTACAGGCATGTGCCACTATGCCCAGCTAATTTTTGTATTTTTAGTCGAGACGGGGTTTCACCGTGTTGACCAGGATGGTCTCGATCTCTTGACCTCGTGATCCACCTGCCTCCGTGATCCACCTGCCTCGGCCTCCCAAAGTGCTGGGATTACAGGCATGAGCCACCGCGCCCAGCCTCTTCTATTGTTTCTTATTCCGGCCTCAATTGACAAGGCCATTGGACTTTGTAACCAACCTTGGCCAACCTTGTGACTTCACACCCTATGACCCCCTCCCAGCTTGCAAAAAAACTGCCCTAAACTGTAACTCCTGTAACTTTCCACTGCCTTCCCCACAACCTGTAAAACCAACTGCTATCCCACCTCCTTCGCTGAGTCTCTTTTCAGACTCAGCCCACCCACACCCAGGTGAATAAACAGCCATGTTGTTCACACAAAGCCTATTTGGGGGGGTCTCTTCATTCAGAGTGTGAATTTTTACAGTATTGACCTAAAAAAAAAAAAAAGAGAGAGAGAGAGAAACAGAGAAAAAATTAACAGAAATAGTTTATTTCGGCCAAACTTGAAGACTGCAACCCGAGCATTATTCAAGTTGCCCCAGATACACACTCTGAGTGGCAGCAGTTACAAATAGATTTTTAAAGGCAGAAAATAGGGACAGGGAGTGTTTGTTAGGAGTTCACACTAGTTAACAGAAATGGTATTAATGAGTGATTGGCTACACCTTGTTAAGCTATTGGGTATGGGTTATAGTGTTCAGTGTCCAGTGAGGCATTATTAGGTTAATTGATAGCTACTTGTGGCAATAGTGAGCAGTTTTTTTTTTTTTTAATTTAAAAAATTTTATTTTTTGTAGCGACAAGGTTCTCACTTTGTTGCCCAGGCTGGTCTTGAACTCCTGGTCTCAAGTGATCCTCCTCCCCTGGCCTCCCAACGTGTTGGGATTACAGGCACGAGCCACTGCACCCAGCTGCAAGCAGTTTGAAGACATGAATACACAGCTCAAGGAGGAAGTAGGACATGATGGCTGTCTCATTATGTCTCTCCAGGCCTGATTATTTAAAAGGACTCATAGTCCTCAAATAAAAGTTCTTATCTTTTCTCACCTGGTGTAGGAGGAGAGGGAATGAGAAGGGGTTTTAAAAGCATGTCATTTTAAAACCCTTTCTCATTTCCTATCTCTCTGATACCAGGTGAGATTTAAAAGGACATGCTTGGCTGGGTGTGGTGGCTCACACCTGTAATCCCAACACTTTGGGAGGCTGAGGTGGGTGGATCACCTGAGGTCAGGAGTTTGAGAGCACCCTGGCCAACATGGTGAAACCATCTCTACTAACAATACAAAAATTAGCCAGGCGTGGTGTGCATGTCTGTATTCCCAGCTATTTGGGAGGTTGAGGCAGGAGAATCGCTTGAACCTGAGAGGTGGAGGTTGCAGTGAGCTGAGATTGTGCCGTGTCACTCCAGCCTGGGTGACAGAGCAACACCCTGTCAAAAAAAAAAAAAAAATTCATGCCAATCAGAACTGTGATCTTGTAGTATACATCACAATTGAGGGAGGGAGCTCTGAAACCCAGCCCTGCTTCCAGTGGCATTTCCCGCCTTTTAATCTCCAGGATTAGGCACTGTTACAGCCTTTGTGTTGTTAATTTCCTTTTCCACTCAGGAGTTCCCTCAGATAACTTGCCCTCTGTCTTATCCTGTCAGGCCTTCACCCTTTCGGAGTTAGAAGGGGGTCTTTACAAGTTAGTGAGTAGACTTTACAGGTTAGGAGAAGGAAGATTTTTGTTCATAGGAGAGCCTTGACCAAAACCGCCTTTGAAGTAAGATTGGGATACAATGTTTCACACCCATGATGCTGATGTTACATCAAGTCAGCATTTTATTTATTCACTAACTTAACAACTGTTGGTTGAGCTCCTAGAATTGCATGCACTTCTCTAGATCCTGAATCTACACCAATAAATGAGAGCTCAGCTGCCTCCTCTTGTGCAGTTTATTTTCTTATGGAGAGACAACAGTCAGTTGACAAGTAAGCAAATCAAAAAATAAATAATATGATCGACCTAAAAGGAAGACCCTGAGGCAAAATTAATATGAGAGTTTATCTGAGCCAAGCTTGAGGGTTGTGTAATTAGCAGATGAATTTTTCCTACTTGCTGCACTGACAAAACCAATTCACTGAGACCACGCTATTGCAGGAAAGAAAGAGTAATTGACAAGAGACTGCCACATGGGAGGCAGTGCTATTACTCAAATCAGACACTCCAAGGGCTCAGAGGCTAGGGTTTTTATGGACAGTTTGGTGAGCAGGGACCTAGGGAATGGGTGGTGCTGATTGGTTGGGAAGGAAATCATAGGAATGTGGAATATGGTCCTCTGGGTGGGGCCACAGGACCCGTTGAGTCATGAGTCACAGTCTGGGTGCAGTCAGTTTGAAAAACATTTCAAAAAAAAAACAACCTTAGCTTCCACAGTCATGATGTTATCTATAGGAGCAACTGGGGAAGTCATGAATCATGTGCCTCTGTCCCATGACTCTGGAACAGAAAGAGATCACAGAAACGACACCTGCATCTTAGCAGAGTTCAGGCCTCTCTCATAATCCTGTTCTTTTGGCCTTTCATTAGTTTTACAAATGTGGTTTATTTTTGTGAAGAGCTAGTATCATCTTTGTTTTAAGGTTAAACTAGAAAGAAAATCCCTCCCAAAGTTAGCTTGTCCTCTACCAAGTATAAATCAGGACAGCTAAGAGGTCAGAAGCAAGATGGAGTAAGCCCTCTTAGATTTCTCTCACTGTTGTAATCGTAATCTCTGCAAAGGTGGTTTCAGTTGTAATTCCATAGGTTGGATTTGCCCTCAACATACATCCAATTAGCAACAGTTACAGTAGGTTTTCAAAGTAAAAGAAAGGGGCAGTTCCGACGTTGTTTAGCAAGAAATTACATTAAAATTACATAAGCCGTTGATGGATTACACACTGTTCTTTGTATCACAAACTCCCTCACATGCAGATAATGGGTGAGGTAGTCAGGAACCAAATGGCTTTAAACCACGGCGGGAGCAGGGTGGAATGACTTCGGATCCCGCTCACCAGCTTACTTCACATAGCGTAGACCGCACTAAGCTATTTTTCTTTTCTCAACATCAACAGTAAGTGCTATAAAGAGCGTCTTAAAGAGGGATATGACATGGATGTTGCTCCACATTGCGTGACTGGAGAAGCACTCTGATGAGGTAACATTTGCGTGGACCCTGAATGACAGGAGGAAGCTCCTGGTGCAGAAGTCTGCAGGCAGAAACATGCCCGGAGTTTTCAAGGAGCAGAAACAATCAGTCCTCGTGGCTGAGACCTGGTGGGCAGGTCTGAGCAGTCCTACATGCTGTCTTGTTTTACCCAGGACCTCAAAGAGTCACAGTGAGTGGAGAGGGGACCACGATGGTGCAATTTAAGGCACAGTAGGGGCAGTGTAAGCAGAGAAGGAAGTGCATCCTAGAAGGGGAGGTGCTGGCTGTTGGGGCTCAGAAGTTAATACCCCAACAATATGGTGCCTTGACATGCTGAACTGAAGAGGCCTCAAGATCTCTCTCCGCAGCTCACCTCCTACCATTTCTCCCAAAGCACAGAAGGAAGTTGAGATTTCTTCATCTGCCTAACAGCCAAACCAGCTAAAGAGAACAGCTGTTTTTTCTTCCCCTCCCTAAAAGACCAGGAATGTAACCAGGCCCGAACAGACCCATTCACAAGATAATGTATAAATTAATCTCTATTCCCTGATCCATTCATTCTTCCCAGTAATCCCCTCAACAGAATTCCTTTCTCCCTCCCACAACCTGTTTTGCCAGGATGGCATACAAGCTTGTGAATCCCCTTAGGGGGTGGGTGAGTACTCTGTGGTTCTTGTGTGCATGTATGCCTTTCTCCAGCTAATCTGCCTTTTGCAAGTTCATTTTTTAATGAACCTTCAGAGGCTGAAGGGAAAGTTTTTTCCCACGGCCACTCCATGGCCAAGCATCATGCCCTGTCAGACATGCACAGTGCCTCGGAGGGACTTGTAGGAGTGGCTCAGGATGCCACACTCTGAGGAGAGCTTCCAAGGACCCTACCCTGCAACCCTTCAACCCACCACTTTCCTCTGCCTTTGGGGAACTTAGAGATCAACTTATCATCATTTCTAGGTCCTAACCCGAGTTCTACAATCACAGAATGACTTTTGTTGCTGGTTTACTTCCATGCTTCCTTCTCTGACTCATTTTTAAATATTTCTAGACAACATTCTCTTCATTATATGGATGGGCTTCCCTTTCCTCTCTCCTGGTCTGCCAGTTTTCTTCGCTGGGTGTTATTCATTCCCAACAGACAATATTCGAGTTTGTCTGAGAGTCACAGAAAAGGAAAAAGTGTCACTTAAGAACATTTTTAAGGAAAAATATGTCTTCTAATTTCTTAAGCTTAGAATAAGTTAAAAGTAAAAGAAAGGATCATAACTGAAGTGAACTTACATTATCAGGGTCGGTTTAGTTTAAAAAAATATTGATTTAATTTCTAACATATACTACCATTACATATACAATGAGTTCATATCTGGGAAGGCAAATGAGACGAGATTGAAAAATATATATAGCCAGGCATGGTGGTGCACTCCTATAGTCCTACCTACTTGAGAGTGTCAAGTGGGAGGATCACTTGAACCCAGAAGTTCAAGGGTGCAGTAAGCTATGATTGCAGCATTATGCCTTAGCCTGGATGACAGAGCAGGACCCTGTCTCTAAAAGAAAAAAATATATATATGTATATGTGTGTGTGTGCGCGTGTGTGTGTATTTATACAAGCATATATACACATTAAATATATACAAGTTTATATCAAGAAGAATGAGTTTGGGGAAACATCATGAGTTTGTTTGTTTCGTTTCTCCAAGAGACAGATGGATATATGAATCTGGAGCTTAGGGAAGACGTCAAGGGTGGAAGTACAGATGTCAAAATCCTCTTTAATTTCAGGTGATTATCTTAGGGTCAATCTTCACCTACAAATTAGAAAGGACATATACTCAGAAGCTAGTAGTTATGAGATTTCCACAGATTTCATTAGTGCTGCCGACATCAGTCAGTTGTTCGTTTTCCCAGTATTGGAACTGTTTCTGTTGCCTGTTTTGATTTGGTTTTGTCGTCAATGCCTTCGGCTGGAGTCATCCGCAGGACATCTCTTACTCTAGGAAGTGGTCAGACAGGTGGGGCTGTGGCATGGAAATGCACAAGTGATGCCCTTTGGGCCTAACCAGAAGCAGAACTTGGTCATTTGTCTCCACCATCATATCCTGAACCTACAACTTGAGACAAGCAGCACCAAATCACCAAGGTCCTGTAACCGCCCAGTGGGTTCCTCTTGCCTGCTGCCCAGATGCAGTCAATTTATCAAGATGGGAATTGCAATAGGGAGAGTTGAATGCACAAAGTTGGCTAGATGAGAGACTGGACTTTTACTCAAACCAGTTCGTTTTTTGAGTTATAAAGAACTAGGGTTTTTAAAGAATAATTTGGCAGGCAGGAGGCTGAGAAATGGGAAATGCTGGTTGATCAGGTTGGGAGTGAAACCTTAGGGATTTGAAACCATCTTCTTACACCGAGTCGGTCTGTGGTTGGGGGGCGGGGGCACATGACCAGTTAAGCCACTTTACTGGTCTGGGTGGTGCCAGTTACCAAGTCAGTTTGTGGGTGGGGGATGGGGGCACATGACCAGTTGAGCCACTTTACTGGTCTGGGTGTTGCCAGTTGAGCTATCAGAATGCAGGGTTAGAAAAATACCTCAAACACCAATCCGATAATTTTTTTTCTTTTTTTTTTTTTTTAAGACGAGGTTTCACCATATTGGTCAGGCTGGTCTTGAACTCGTGACCTCAGGTGATCCGCCCGCCTCAGCCTCCCAAAGTGCTAGGATTACAGGCGTGAGCCACGGCTCCCGGCTCAATCTGAGAATTTATAATAGTGATGTTATCCATAGAAGCAATTGGGGATATTGGGAATCTTGGGGCCTTTGGCTCAAAGAGGTTTTTATTTTTTTCCTGTAAAAGGTTATTAATATCTTTGTTTCAAAGTTAAACTATAGGTCTGGGAGCAGTCTCTCATGCCTGTGATCCCAGCATTTAGGGAGGCAGAGGAGGATGAATCATTTGAGGTCAGGAGTTTGACACCAGCCTGGCCAACATAGTGAAACCTCATCTCTACAAAAAATACACAAATTAGCTGAGTGTGGTGGTAGACACCTGTGATCCCAGCGACTTTGGAGGCTGAGATGGGAGAATTGCCTGAACCCGGACCAATATCATGCCACTGCACTCTTGCCTAGGCAACAGTGAGACTCCGTCTCAGAAAAAAAAAAAAAACAACAAAGTTAAACTATAAATTAAATTCCTCCCAAAGTTAGTTTGTTCTGTGCCCAGGAACGAACATGGGTAACTTGGAGGTTAGAGGCAAGCAGATTTTTTACTGTGATAATTTTCCGATGTCAAGTTTTTCTTACTGTTATAATTTTGCAAAACCTGTTTCAGTCCTGATGTCTGCTGATACTAGGAAACGTTTTGCCTTTAAGTTCTTTCAAAGAGATTTGACACTTTAAACTGGGTGATTGAAATGGAAAAGTGGAAAACAGAGGAATAAATTTTAAACTACTCATACAATATACAGAAGTATGGTAATCCTATGGAAATATTTGCAAGTTTTACATTTGACTAATGTATCCTATAATCATTGCACACTAAATAAATAAATAAGCAAGCAAATGAACACACAACCCAGAGAAAAGGTGCAAAGTTTCACATTCTCACTCAAGTAGAAAATGACAATGAAATGGTTAGGCTGTTATTTTAGTTGTTTTGGCAGCTCTCAGTGGCCAGAGTAGCCATATGGGATCAGGAGTCATATGCAATATGGTTCTTCTCACCATTAAAGCATGGACCAGAAGAGATCAAAGATCGAGGGTTGCTCACAGACAGGTGCTAACAGCTTTAAGGACCTGTGAATGTGCTCAGACCTCTCATGCATGAAGCCCTTTGGCCAAACTAGTTTCCTGGGCAGAAGATCTTCTCACCTTCTAAAGAAGTCCTGTAAGAATAAATAGTGACAGCTTTCCAGCATCCAGTTAACCGTACATAGCAAGAGAAGCTGACTGCAGAGTCTGGGATCTTAAAGAGAGAAAACTAGCAACACAGGAGACTGGAGTTCTGTGTTTACTAATGGTGTGCAAACCCCATGCTCTGAATGTGCTGCCCCTCAGCAATACAGGAATAACAAACTGTAGTATTCCACTAACAGTGATCAGCTCTAAGATGAATGCCAAGTGCACGGACGTCTACAACTTGAATCCACACATCTTATCCTAAATTTGCCATCATTTGTTTACCATAATATGAAATTGCTAGTGTTGTAAGACAGTATTGGTGGGCACTGAGAAGTAATTTAAGCAAGGGGAAATTACACTTCAAATATGGGCATCATAATGTTGAATATTAAATGCTTATTAATTAAAACTGAAATTATTAGCAATAAAATTTTAATAACATACAATAATAATATTGAGTGAAATTAATTTGCTAATAAAGTTAGTACACTAAGTGACCTTACATGAAGGAATGTAAAAAACTTAGTTACAAAATATATTTATGGCACCACATAATATTTTAAATTATAAGTAAAATTGAGTATGGAGAAAGAAATACAGAAGGTAAATGGAGTAATGACTCTGCCTTGTGTTCTAAAAGTGTACTTTGAACTACTGCAAGTCCTTGTATCCTCTGCAAATTAGATTCTCTTAGTAAAGTGGGTTTCTAGGAAAGCCTTTTCAATATTAAGAATAAAAACATGAGTCCTAGTCCTATAATCTATCTAAATAGAAATCAGAATTAAATGAGAGCTTAGAAATGAAAAAAATAAGGTCCAAAGAGTCTGAGTGACTTTCTGGAGGTCACAAAGGGATTCGTGCTGAGCAGGGAATTGAAAACAAATCTTCAGACAGGTGTCAATTTAACTTTTGGTGATGCCAGACCTCCTATAATGACCTAAATCATTCCATCTCCTCTCCATTTGGAGAATGCCTGCTTTACAGAGCTAGGTTTCAACCTTTCCTTTAAGATGATAATTGGCTATTCTTAATGCCCCTGGACAAGATGGGAGCCACTTACAAGACAGGAAAAAAGTCCTCACCAGGAACCAAACCAACCAGATCTTCCAGAATCCGGAACTGTGAGAAAAGGAATTTCTATTGCTTAAGCCATGCGGTCTATGGTGTTTTGTTATGGGTGTCCTAGCTAAAAGAGCCATCTACAGAAAGGGAGAAAATATTTGCAACTTATTTATCTGATAAAGGATTAATATTGAAAAAAATATGTATTTTAAAACCCTGACAACAACAAGAAACAATCCAATTCAAAAATGGGGAAAAGATTTGAATAGACATTTTTCCAAAGAAGATTTTCAAACAACCAATGACCGTATGAGAAGATGCTCACCATCATCAATAATTAGGGAAATACAAATCAAAACCACATTGAGATACTACTTTACACCTCACTAAAAAAATCTGTTATTAAAAAAATAATAATAACTAGTGTTGGTTATACAGGAGTTAAAAAGAAATTATTTAGGTAGTTAGTAATGGTAAGAGAGTCCCTGGTAAGACTTCCCTTTTAACAAAAAGCAGCCCCCAAATCATTTCTTTTCTAGCAAAAAGCAGCCTGTAAAATCAAGCTGCAGACATAAATAAGCAAGCTGGAAGCTTGCATCGGTAAATGCTGGCAACTGTGCCAATAGAAAATGGCTACCTAGGTGCCAGACATGTTCAACACGGAGGTTCCCACTTCCCTTTTCTTTGTTGCCACATGTGCAGTAAAAAGGCAGGTAATATGGCGCTGGCCAGGTAGAGACCCCATCTGCATAGATTAGGGTGGGATGGCCAGCTTCTTTGTGTGCTATGCAAGTGGCACACCTGTTCCAACTAATCCCTTGGGCCCTATGTAAATTAGACACTACCTCCTCAAGATCGTCTATAAAAACCCATGTATTTCACCATGAAACCAGAAGACCCACTTGGGAGCCCCTCTCTGCAGGAGAGAAAGCTATTCTCTTTTCCCTTTCACCTACTAAATCTCTGCTCTTAAGAGACACAAAGTGTGTGTCTGTGTCCTTGATTTCTCTGGCGTGAGACAACAAGCCTTGGGTATTTACCCCAGACAGTGACACCACTTCATTAGCAAGGATGTGGATAAATAGGAACCCCTGTTTGTTGCTGGTGAGAAAGTAAAATGGTACAGCTCAGAAGAAAAAAACAGTATGGCAGTTCCCCCCAGAATTAAACATAGAATTGTTACACAAAAGGGGTCTCCGTCCAGACCCAAGAGAGGGTTCTTGATCTCATGCAAGAAAGAATTTATGGTGAGTCTGCAGGGTAAAGTGAAGGCAAATTTATTAAGGAAGTAAAAGAATAAAAGAACAGCTACTCCATAGACAGAGCAGTCCTGAGTGCTGCTGGTTGTCCAGTTTTTGGCTATTTCTTGATGATATGCTAAACAAAGGGAGTTATTCATGCCTCCCCTTTTTAGACCACACAGGGTAACTTCCTGACATTGCCGTGGCATCTGTAAAGGGCCATGCTGCTGATGGGAGTGTAGCAGCGAGGATGACCAGAGGTCACTCTTGTGGCCATCTTGGTTTTGGTGGGTCTTGACCAGCTCCTTTACTGCAAACTGTTTCATCAGCAAGGTCTTCATGACCTGTATTTTGTGCTGACCTCCTACCTCATCCTCTGACTTAGAATGCCTTAAGCATCTGGGAATGCAGCCCAGTAGGTTTCAGCCTCATTTTATCCAGCTTCTATTCAGATGAAGTTGCTCTGGTTCACACACCTCTGATAGAATCACTAAAGGATCCATAGATTATACTTCTGAGTAAATACCCAAAAGAACCGAAAGCATCAGGGTCTCAAACAAGTATTTGTATACCCATGTTAATAACAGTCTTATTCACAGTAGCCAAAAGGTGGGAACAACCCAAATATCCACCAATGGATGAATGGATAAACAAAATGTGTTATATTTATATATATACAATAAAATACTGTTCAGCCTTAAAAAGGAATGAAAGTCTGACATAGGCTATAACAGAGATGAACCGTGAAGACATTATACTAATAAGTCAGACACAAAAGGACAAATACCATGTGATTCCACTTATATGAAGTAACTAGTGTAATCAAATTCACAGGGACAGAAAGCAAGGTCAGTTAGCAAGGGCTGGGGAAAAGAAAGAACGGGGAGTTAATTGTTTAATGGATAAAGAGTTGCAGCACTGATAAAGAATGAAAATGAACTCTTATGTAATATCAATTTATTAATAACGAAGGCTAAAGATGAGTTCTAAAAATGTTTGACACCCACAGTTATTTGAATAGAAGACTGCTTAACTTCTCAAAAACATTCATTTCTTTAACCTCTGAAACACCTCAGTCATTTCAAAACTGGCTTTACGCCATATTATTACAGATGAGGTAAGAAATATCTCTTAGGATCTTTATGTCTAGTACTTTTTCTGTTACAAACGTCTCTCTTCTGCTTAAACCAAATCTCTTACAATGAAATTAAATCTCATTTTTCCTTTTTCGATGTCTGGTAGATTCATTATATTTGATTTATTAAAGATTTCTTTCCCAACATTAAAATATGTGGTAATTAAGCAATCCTCAGGAAAGCAATCACGTTATGCTACATTTCTACAAACCTTCATCTGCTTCATAGGGCACGCTGCCAAACGGAATTCCTGAAATGGAAGGTTTTCCCTCAGGAGCGTGGCTTGCATTGGCATCACAGGGGTTTGAGTAAATCCCTGTGATGTTACCGAAACAACGAGGACCATCTGCTGGGTGCCAACAGTCACACCCTGGTGAGGGGCTGGGTGTATTGGTTAAATTTAATTAAGTACAGGTTTAGAGTTCTGTGAATATAAACAGAATACAAATCTGTTTATATTCAAGTATAACTTGCCTTCTTGATGTGCTACTTATTTAATAAAGAATTCAGAATTGTGGAGTTATGAAATTTTACAGATATGTTTTTAAATAAGTTTCCCTTTCAGAATACTCAATCACAAAATATAACTAATAGAAGCCATTAATCTCGTTGTAACTAAAATAACTTTCTACAATGCAGTTTCCTTCTATTCAAATATTTGCATGATCTGGAAGCTAAAATAAATGTTCAGTGGGGAACCAGAGGACAACTGTTTTCTGTTCTTTTGTAGTTCCTTACTTTGCCGTATTTGTATTATGCTAACATTTACAAAAGAAAAGTATCTTTTATAGCCAATTACACATTTTGATTCATGAATAATAGTATTCAAGGTATATGCAGGTTTATTATATGGACATATTGCACAATGGTGAGGTTTGGGCTTCTGGTGTGTCTGTTGCTCAGTACTGAGCATTGTACCCATTAGGTAATATTTTAGCCCTCACCTCCCTATTCTCCCTGCTTTTGGAGTCCCCAGTGTTTGTTACTTTCCTCTGTGTGTCTGTATGTACCCAACAAATATATATTTTAGCAAGGAGATAATTCTAGTTAGTACATGGGGCATCAGCATCTGTTTTTCTTAGTGTAAGTCATTTTTTTTGGCTGTCATTTATAATTTTAAAAATGATAAGAACATAGAATTAACTGGCCAAATTTTGTGAAAAATAAGCTTATGGCCCTGATGGGTAAAATGGCATCCTTGCCTCCTGGCTTCAAATTCGTGTAGCATGCTGCATGGTGTTTGAGAATTTGCCTGGAGCCTGGGATCTGAATGAAACTTTCCACATCATGAAGAGATGGACACAGAGGCAGAGACACCAGAAGGGGACAGGGTTGGCTGAGGGTTGTCACCTTCCAGCCTTGTCATTTTGGATGTCAGCTGTACTGCCAGATGTTACATCTTTAAAACAAGCCACAGGTATTTTTATAACACTTGGAAAAGTTATGCTGGCTAAAGGAGAAAACAGAAATTACAGAATTAACTGAGGACTACTACAATTTAGTCATCCTATCAGCCAGGCTCTAGACAAAGCACTGGGGTTAACAGAATGCATAGTCAAGTCAGGGTAGTCCCTACCCATAGCTCTCCAGGGGCCTCCAAATCTGTGATCCTGGGGTGTAAGACTCATCCTAGGCTCACCCACCTTGAGTGGCCCTCATCTCACATCCTAGTGCTGCCCCAACCCGCTGGCTCTGTGCCCTTCCTCGAACATGCTAAGCACACTTTCCCCACAGGACTATTGCACTACTGTTTCTGTGGCTAAAAGATTTACCCTCAGATATTCTCCTCATATTATCCAGGTCTCTGCTCAATTACCAGCTCTTCACTCAGACCTTCTGGCAACAATTCTCTCCTTATTTGGAGACTTCTCATTTCAACACAGGTCATCTCTTGGCCTGCGTCATTTATCTCCACAATACTCACCTACTGGATAATCATCAATCTGCTTGTTAACAGACGTATGGTTTGTCCCCTCACTAGAATATAAACTCCATGGAGGCGGGGATTTTCTTTTGTGAGTGCCGTGTTCCCATGAATTAGTCACAGTGCCTAGAACATACAGGATAATTGATAAATATTTGTTTGAGGGGAATGAATAAATAAATGAAGATAGAATTTCTGTGGGGAGAGAGACATGCCACAAAGTATTACATGGAAGCACAGAGTCCAGGTCTTTCTGGGGAGGAAGTAAGAGGAAAGGCTTCTCAGACAAGCGACATCTGAGAGAGATCTTGAAGATGAGAGACTGGTGCTAGGCAGCAAAGGAGAAAAGGGCGTCCCATTGCAGGAAGAAACCCAAGTGCACAAAGGCACAGAATTAAAATACTGTTAGGGTCAAGGAAAGGTAGGAAGTTTGGTGAGAATGGAACATAAAGTGGGGCTGCACTGTAAATGCTTCCTATGCTGTGTGTCAGCAAGTGGAGAAATTACAACTCTCACAGTGTCAGGCACCAGATCCCTCATAGGAACTCAGGGTCTTGGCACATTCAAGCTGAGTAATTTGAGGAGTATTAATAAGTTATCTGCAAAGGTGGGTCTGAGTTTAAAGATACCAAGAAGGAATAATGTCATCCCCTAGAAAGACTGCCAGTTGTAGGCTTGAAGGAGCAATGGAAGGAAGATCAGAACCCAGAGAGGGCAACCAGAAGAAGCATGGCCCACCCTTGGGACTTGGTGCAGAGGAAGGGCCAGGGGAGCTCCCTGCCGCAACTTGCCTTCCCAAGATCCCTGCCATCTCTTGCTGCCTCCCATTGGCTGAACCTACCTGGAGGCCTAAGATAAGAGGTTTTTGCTGACACAGTTCCCACCCTTCCTGGACCACAGAGCAGAACAACCAGAAAATTCTGAGGGACAACGAGAAGACACCCAGCACTGGAGAACTCTCTTTAGTGGGAAGAATGCTTGAGATAGATGGTGAGACCCAAAAGTCATGTCCAGGCAGCCGAAAGCATTACTAAAAGCCTCACATGCAACAATGAGAGAAGCTTTGTTTTGCTCCAGAGAAGGAGATGAGGGAAGAATGTGAGGAGAGAGAAGAGAAAAGGGAGGGAGCGAACCACTGTGTCTAGCCTGTACACAGTGGAACTTCTCCCAAAGAAAGAACTACAGGCATTCAGTGACTGCATAGCCCCGAGTAGATACATTGCTTGTGTGACCATATCATTGGTTTATTTTCTTCTGGAAACTGATCAAGGAACTAGGTTTCCTTGGAGCTAGGTTTCCAAAGAACCAGAACAACTTGGTGGTACCCAAGGACAGCCTTTGTACAGAGTGTGGAGGCAGAACAGGCCCTAAAATTCCTATAACTCTTTCAGGGTTATTGGTCTTCCACAGACTGCAAAGTTGTCAGGGTTTGCTCAATTTTACATAGACCTTGCAGTTCCAAAGAATTATGGGTTATTTTACATTTTTTATTTTTTGAGATGGAGTTTTGCTCTTGTCGCCCAGGCTGGAGTGCAATGGCGCAATCTCAACTCATTGCAACCTCCGCTTCCTGGGTTTAAGCGATTCTCCTGCCTCAGCCTCCTGAGTAGCTAGGATTACAGGCACCCACCACCACATCCAGCTAATTTTTTTTTGTTTGTTTTTTGTATTTTTGGTAGAGGGCTTTCACCATATTGGCCAGGCTGGTCTCGCACTCCCGACCTCAGGTGATCCTCCTGCCTCGGCCTCCCAAAGTGCTGGGATTACAGACGTGAGCCACCATGCCTGGCTGGTTACTATTATTAAGAAGTTTGGAATCTGTTTTCCAAGTAAAGGTCAAAATACAAAGGCCTTAATAACAGAGGGACGTCACAGTGGTCATGCGAAAGTTGGGCTGGAGTTGGGAGAGACTGAGAACGGAGTGGTGACTTAACAGGCTGTGGAAACAGCTCAGGCCAGAAAGATGATGCCCTCACCTATGATGAGGCCAGGGAGTTTACTCCTGAATCTTCTTCAGGTATTGTTCCAAACATAAGTCATAAATATCATCCTTAATAAAATCACTCAAAGTCTGTATGATTCAGTTAGCCTTAGTCCTGATGCTGTTTCATTTAACATCTGCCATTTGTTCACTTGCCACTAATCACTTCCTGTGTGCATTTTGAGTTTCTGTTTCAGCTTGTTTTAAATAGGGTAACAACTTCTCTTTCTCTCCCACATAGTGTGACACTGTAGCTCCTCTACCCCTTACCATCTGTTGTTTTTGTAAATTAATCATTTTAACCAGGGAATGATGGTTTTACCTTCCAAGGTATAAATCCTTCAAGGTTCTGTTATGTCATGTTGGAAGACAGAAGACAATTTTTTTTAACTAAATGGATTCTTTTTCTTTAAGAGATACTTGAAGAAAACAAATGCTGATTTTTCACTGGTTATGCTCCTTTTTATTTTCAGCTAAGACTAGTTGGGCTATAACATAGTAAACTTGAGCATTTTGAAAAGACCAGAGATTTCATAACAGCATAAACATAACCAAAATTCACTGTAGATAACCCCCAGTGTCCCACACACTTATCTGAAAAGGCGTGACTTAAAAGGAATGTCAAGATTGAAAATGCCATTGTCTTGGGTGTAGACAATTTCCTAGAATTCAACAGTTCTATTTCCTGCAATTTTCATCTTGGGGAAAACCATGAATTCTATGATATGTGATATTTATTTATGGCTCTGTTTTTTGAAAATTGTCGGACATGAGCCATTTTCTAATGTTTATATGACGACAAAGTTACAAATTAAATCTTGCATAAAATTCACCTGCAAATATTCTCATGTTTATCAACTAAAACAAAAACAAAAACAAAACAAAACAAAAAAAACTCACATGCTTTCATGTACCTAAATATACCCCACGGCTAAAAGAGTACTTATTTTTTTTTATTTTTAAAGGGCCGAAGAGTACTTATTTTAATAGCATGATCTATCTCGAATTTTTCCATATTTCAGATAAATCAAGTTACAACATTGTTGGACTTTCTTCCATGGTACATTGCAGGCACACTGAACAGAATCCCGTGGACAAAATTATACTCATTGCTTAGATGCTGTGTTCACACCTAGACAAATGGCATGTTTTTAAAACTACATGCACCAGAGTTGCTTGAATCTATTAATTGCTCATCAGTAGTTTATAAAACAGTAAAAGAATTAAGACTCTAATGTGGTTTAATGTCAAGGATTAAATTAGAAATGCTAAATAAAGAAACCTGCTCTTATTCAAAGAACATGCATTTGCATGTAAGATTCCAGCATAACTAAGTCTTTTATTTTCATCTCATCTAAAATGACAAAGAATGGAAATCTCAGGCAATTTGTCCAATTAAATTATAATATGGGCAAGATATGGTGGCTCATGCCTGTAATTCCATTTTGGGAGGTCAAGGTTAGATGATTCTTTGAGGCTAATAGTTCAAGACCAGCCTAGGCAACGTGGCAAAACCCAGCTCTATGGAAAAAAAGATTTAAAAATTAGCCAAGCGTGGTGGCACATGTCTTTAGTCCCAGCTATGCAAGAGGCTGAGGCAGGAGGATCATCTAAGCCTGAGAGGTTGAGGCTGTAGTGAGCTATGATCATGCCACTATACTCCAGCCTGGCTGACGGAGTCAGACCCTGTCACTAATCAATAAATAAAGTATATATTCAAAAGTTATAAGTTTGATTGAAATGTTTAATAAGGGTGACTTGTGTTTCTCAAAGTGCATTCCTCAGACTGAGATAGAACAGGAGTGGGACATGACTTCTCCTTGACAGATTTTTTTCTTCTTTTTTTCTTCTCTTCACAAAACCCACACCACTACCTCATGGGTGCTATACCCACTAACCCTGAGGCTTCTGTCACACAAGGAAAATAGCTATTCTTCTGTGCTCTCATAAAGTTCAATTGTTCCTTTTACTTAGAGCATTCCTAGCCTTAGGAGAGCTAAACACTAAACCAAGCTGGCAAGTGTCCTCCCTTGGGAAGGAAAACTGAACAATTGATTACAACTTCACTGCTCCCACCAGACCACCAGGTGGTCCATCACTCAAGAGAATCATCACAGCCAGACATGCCAACCTGCATCCCCTACCCCTCAGATGCTCTGCCCAGTCCAGCCTGCATACACTAGTCTTGAAATCAATTCCCATGCTTTGCTTAATTAAAAAAAAATCCCTACCGGCTCTTTTTGGTGAGCTAGCCAGAGGACCTTTACACCTCACCTCTGCCGTCTCCCTTGCACTTGAGCATAAGCCCCAAAATAAGAGTCTTATCTGGAAAATCTGCTTCGCCCTGAGTTAATTTTCATTATATGAGTAGCCAAAGAGCCTGTGGTCTGCAGCAAAGCCACCTCTATCAGAATTATCTGAGATGTGTATCATTTCCTAAATGTAGCAAGAAAAGCCTTTGATACTCTTGGGCCCCACAGTTTGTGCTCCTGGGTAACTGCCATGTGGCAATGCTTCCTTCACCTCTGCAAAGCTAGCTTTGATAAACTGTTGTAAGAAACATCTGGCACTGCCATTCCAGGTCCAGATAAATGCCAACATGGGGACAGAACAAAAGCGTGAGATGATGACATGGTTTGGATCTGTGTCCACGCCCAAATCTCATGTTGAATTGTAATCCCCAATACTGAGGGAGGGATCTGATTGGAGGTGAATGGATCATGGGGTCAATTTCCCCCCTTGCAGTTCACATGATAGTGAGTTCTCACTATTTCTGGTTGTTTAAAAGTATATAGCACTTCCCCCTTCTCTCTCTCTCTCTCTCTCTCCTGCTGACCATGTGAATATGTGCTTGCTTCCCCTTTACCTTCTGTCATGATTGTAAGCTTCCTGAAGTGTCCCCAGCCATGCTTCCTGTATAGCCTGTGGAACCTGTGAGCCAACTGACCCCCTTTTCTTTATAAATTACCCAGTCTCAGGTAGTTCTTTATAGCAATGTGAGAATAGACTAATACAGATGTTCTTTTGGTTTTTACACCTTGCTATAGCACTTCTGTATGCTTTTTTGTTATATTTTTCTTGTAAAGTAAAATTTCCCCCTTAGTACCCCTAAATAAGAAAGGTAGAGCTGCAATTTAATGCTACCAACAGTTATAAAAGAGAGGAATAGTTTCCCTTGCCTAGGGCAAAGCAGCCACTACAAAACTTGACTATGCGTTTACTTCACAAACTGATAAATGGCACTTCTTATGTGCCAGGCAGTGATCTGAGTGCTTTACAAGCAGTGTTGACTTACAGAATTCTCTAGAGGAGTCTATGAGGTAGGTACTATTGTTAGCCTCATGATAAATAATGGAAGAACATTTTTGTGGTCACCTCTCTGTGAGCTTTGGGGCTCAAGTTCTTGGAACTTTGAAACATATCAGCCAATAACAAAACACTACCAACAAAAAGTTTGCTCCAGTAGAAGATGTTAAACAATTGGTGCATGAAATACCTTGTTATTTCTAAGTGTTACTCTGGGTGGCAAATAAAAAGACTATTAAAAAAACTCTTCTGTCAGGGGTCCCTTGGAGCTCTGGAGTAAATTGGAAACATAACAATGAAAAAGGAGCCTCCTTTCACACTTGGAAAAGAAGTCCCCAAAATGCTGGGTGCTGTCTGAGACCTTGCAACTACAAATCACTGGGGGTGGAACCCAGGACACTAGGGTGGAGGCTGTCACTCCTCACACCATTGGGACTTAGAGACTCGGAGCCAGCTTTTGGTCCCCTCTGCATCCTCAAAGCCAAGCAAAGAATAGGTAAGAAATAATTTAATTTTCAGTAAAAGAATAATTGTTTTCCATTGTGGCCAACTGCAGAAACTACAGTTCACCTTTATAGTAGTAAAACATAGTCATGGTCTTGAGGATTTTCCTAAAGGATTTTGTATGGAGGAAACTTGGACTTCAAATCAGCAAAAGGAGGACAGGACACAGCTTCTGTGAAAGCTCATCTAAGGAGGATGCAGCTTCAAGTGGGTAACCTCGTGATACCTTTTCATTCTGGATGGACAGAAGAACTTATCTGAAAATAAAACTTAAATTTGTGTGGGACTTTTTTTAACTCCTTGCAATATCCAAATTTATTGTTGATTGATTGATCGATGGATGGATGCATTGAGACTCAATCCTGGGTCTCACTCTGTCACCCAGGCTGGAGCGCAGTGGCACAGTAAAGGCTCACTGCAACCTTGACCTCTCAGGCTATAGGGATTTATTGCAAGTGAGAAGTACACACTCAAGAAAGGGGAGTGCAGTTGTACTCAAAAGACAGAGTTGTACCCAATGGGGTTTGAGGCTTCTACCTTTACGAGTTTCTTTAACCAAGGAATATTCACATAGATTCCTAAAAAAGGTGAAGATTCCTTGGAACTGTGGTACCACCCATTTTTACCCAAATTCCTATCTAAGGGGTCTGGGGAGTCATGCCTTACAAGCCATAGATTCTGATCAGACAGGTTTTATTTAACTCTATATATGGTGACTTATTTTCCAAGCCTGATTCTGGCATAATTGTAAGAATTAAAGAAAGAGGAAAGAAACACAAAAAGTGGCTTAACAGTCAAAGACAGGTTTATTTTGGAGAATAAATCTGAGGAGGGTTTCTGGCTGATTTTGCTCAGAAGCACGCTCTCTTATTGACTAAGAGTATTTATTGGTTTTAGGGTGAGAGATCTTACCACAAGCTGGAAATGTTTCTGTGTTAGGGAGAAGTTTATGGTAGGGTTCAAATATCTCTGGTCGGAGGGGAGGTTATCTTGAGGTTAATATCTTTCCAGCAGGTGGGGGGTTATCTTGGGGCTGGCATGTCTCCAGTAGAGGGGAGATTATCTTGGGGCTGGCAAGACTCTAATTGGGTAGGGTTTTATCTTATGGTTGGAACGTTTCTGGTCAGAAATGTTATTTGTGGTTTATGGTCATGCTGACCTTAGCTGTTAGGTTGATTCCCTTTGGATTTAGGCAGTTTTTGATCAAGGTGAACTTTAAAATGGCAGTGCTTGTCCAAGATGGTGATGCTTTTGCTCTGTCAATAACATTATGAGACAAGGAAGAAAATAAAAATATTTTACCGGCAAAACATGTTTTTTGTCACATTTTGAAATGGCTCTGCAAGGTGTCCTTTGTGAGGAAAAATTCACATCTGTAAAGAGTCCCTATTAACACAGCTGGACCTTTTCCTTCCAGACCCTTCCAATTCTGAATAGATTAACTGAGTCTAGCACCCTTTAAAGGGTCTTAATAGGAAACATTTGTCATCTATTGTTTCTAAGGGCAGCTGCTATGAGACTTCAAAAGAACCTTGGTTTCCACAATCTTTTATATTAACCTGAACATTTGCTTTCTATTGATCTCAGGTACTTAGACAAAACTCGATCAATTGTCAACCAGAAAATGTTTAAATTTACCTATAGCCCGGAAGCTCCACTCCCTTCAATTTGTCTCACCTTTCTGGAACATACCAATGGATTCCTTATACGTATTTCATATCTCATGCTTCCCTAAAATCTGTAAAACTAACCTGCACCCCAACCACGTTGGGCACATGTTCTCAGGACCTCCTGAGGGCTGTGTCATGGGCCATGGTCACTCATATTTGGCTCAGAGTAAATCTCTTCAAATATTTTACAGAGTTTGACTCTTTCCACTATCATTAAAAAGAGCCCCAACAATACAAAGACTCGAACAAAAAACCTACTTCTTTTCACATTAACAGCTGCAAGCTGTAGGCTGTCTTTTTGGTGGGGCAGCCATTCATATTCAGGAACCTCATTCCTTCCCTTAGCACACTGGTGACATTTCCCTGGCTGAAGCTGGGTCATTGGGAGAAAGGGAAGGAGACCCTGGAAAATGCACAGACACTGTTGTAAGCCTAAGTCCCCAAGGGCACACATCACCACTGCCATTCATATTCAGGAACCTCATTCCTTCCCTTAGCGCACTGTTGACACTTTCCTGGCTGAAGCTGGGTCATTGGGAGAAAGGGAAGGAGACCCTGGAAAACGCACAGACACTGTTGTAAGCCTAAGTACCCAAGGGCACACATCACCACTGCTCACATTTCATCCATGAACATTTAGTCATTTGGCGAACCACTGTGTAGTTTGCTGGAAGACACAGCCTAGTTCTGTACCAGGAAGAAGAGAGAGTTTCTCTCTTCTAACAATCTTCACTAAGCCACTCCCTGCCGGCCACTGTTGGCTTTCGGGATACAGCACTGAAAGACAAAGGAACACATCGCCTGCTAGCACGGAACTCACACTCTAGTGGGGTGTGACTCACAAACACAACTGTGGCATCACTGCACATAGCTATGAGAGCTATGATGAAATCAAAAAGGGGACCTGGGATGGAGAGTGACTGGGTCTGGGATAAGAAGGAAAACTTCTCTGAGGAACTGATGTTTCAGATGACATAAAGAGAGAATAAAGCATAGTAAAATATAAACTGCATGTAATTAAGTCTACCAGAACTCTAAGTATTAAACTTCAGGAGAGCATATACACACACCCTTCTTAGACTATATAAAACCAAAATCAAGTATTTTATCCACCTATTATGGAAGCTAGACTTCCTTAGAGATCAAATGGAAGCTATTAATATAAATTGAAATCTGAGCCATTAGAAGTGCAGAGACTGAGAAAGGCTTTAGGCAAGCACTTGAGATTGATGTTAAAATTTCCTCCTAAGGGAGCACAGCATATTGCATTCTGCTGTCAAGATATGTGAAACAATTGTACCCAAGACTAGGTCAAAGGATGTTTGAGTAACAAAGTCCACCTTGTCCATTGCCATAGATTCTTTGCTTGGGTAAACTTTAGTCAGGCTTCTGAATCTTCTGCTAGGCCCATGTGTGTGTTTTCTTATAAAATCCAGTTCAGCAAAGAGTCCTGCTTAGGTGGTTTAACAAGAAGCCCCCATCCTTAATATTGGATCATCCTCAATATCTCATCAGGTTCCTCATCCCCACTAGCCCCCAGGTGATGCCTGATCACCCTGCCTACCTTCAGCAAGAATCCTGTTAGGTCAGTTTAGCCAGAATTCTCCTTGCCCTTGATGCTATCTCTTACTGATTTTCTATCCACTGACCCCAACCCCGCTCCTTGGCTATCAAGTCCCACCTGCCCATGCTGTATTTGGAATTAAGCCCAATCCCTCTCCCCACTGCAAGACCTTGTTGCAACAGTCTCTATACCTGTGGAGATGGTCCTGAATACAGTCTTCCTTAACTGTACTTCAACAAATGTCATTGAATAACTTCTTATTTTTCTCTTTTTTTTCCTTTTTTTTTTAGAGACAGGTTCTCTCTCTGTCACCCAGGCTGGAGTACAGTGGCACAATCACAGCCCATTGCAGCCTCAAACTCCTGCGTTCAAGTGATCCTCCTGCCTCAGCCTCCTGAGTAGCTGGGGCAACAGGTATGTGCCACCATGCCCAGCTAATTTTTAAAAAATTATTTTGTCGTGACAGGGTCTCACTGTGTGGTCCAGGCTGGTCTGTAACTCCTGGGTTCAAGTGATCCACCAGCCTAGGACTCCCAGAGTGTTGGGATTACAGGCATAAGCCACCATACCCAGCTAGGAATTTTTTCTTTAACAACATTCAGCTACAAGTAAGCAGCAGGCATTTGGTGCAGATACACAGGAGGCAAAAACTGCAGAGAGGGTTGATGGAACCCAAGCAACAAGAAAAGAAGGAAAGCATACAACAGATAAAGCTAGCTGGCTAAAGTTTTTATCAGATGTAAATGAAGAAAGATTGAAAGCTAATCTAAGAATACCATTTAAGCATATTAATAATATATGCTAGGCATAATTGTTGCATAAAATTATGCTACTTGAACTGCAAACTATATGATTCTCATTCCATAGTAAACTTTATCATTAAATCCTTTTTATCATCTATATTCACAAAGTCCCAGGTGGAAGAACACTTTGAATTTAATTATAATTTTATTATAAATAGTAAAAATGACATTGACCTTGAGTGCTTACATAGATTGGAAAGTGGGGTAGGAAGAACAAACGGAGAGAAAGTGTGGAAGTGAATGTTACTCTCTTGTAAAGTAGGGACTCAAGAGATTACCCATGCTCAATGGAACAGGAAATGTAGGCTTATGTATATTTTTTAAAGACAGAAGATATAGTCAAAGAAATAAAAAATAGGAGAGCAGCAGTGAGTGTACTAAGTGAAGAATCTCTGCATCCATCCTTGCAAGAGGATGACAGTGTCTGAAAATAAATAATTAACAGTACTTAACAAAATTTTGAGTAAAGAAAATGAGCACCACAACAAAATTATAGTGGAATGATTAAAAGTGGGTTTACCTGGGATGGGTGGGCGAGGGGGTGAGGAAGGATTGGTAAAGGAGCTGTTGATTTTAAGTCCAGCAGCAATATATGATTTATATTAACCAGGACATACATGTTACTTTGTTATAATTAAAAAATATAATTTTAAAATTTTAATTGTTAATTTCCGTATATCATTAGAAATAAACATGTGAATCAGGTGGAACCTCAGGTGGAGTGTAAGCACCATTGTGATGCTTGGAGTCCTTGCAACAGGCAAACAATGATGACAGTAGTTATTAGTGTGCTGCCTGTGCCCATGTGGCCTGCATCAGCATCCCCCTAGGGCATCTGTCACAAACCACAACTTCTGGGCCCAACTCAGAACTAGGACTCTGATTCTAAGAAAGAGAGAATGGTGAGAATTCACATTTTTTAACACAACAAGGCTCAAGTATTCAGGTTGCAGGGTATTTGAATAATATGTTCCACAAAAGCCTGAGGTCTCAAGGCCACCTCTGTTTGAGATACAATGATACGTCTTAAAGTAACAAATGTTTTAAAATGTAGGGGATAGAGTTAATGCCTGAATCCATATGCAGTAGAATGAACGTTTGCATCCCCCCAAACTTCCTGTGTCACAATCCTACTTCCTAGTGGGACGATATTAGGAGGTGGGGCCTTTGGGAGGTGATTAGGTCATGAGGTGGACCTCTCATGAATGAGGTTAGTGCCCTTACAAAAGAGAACCCAGAGGGCTCCTTTGTCCCTTCTACCATATGAGGACAAAATGAGAATACAGCTGTCTATGAACTAGGAAGAGGTCCCTCATCAGTCACCAAATCTGCCAGTGCCTTGCTTTTGGACTTTGCAGTCTCTAGAACTGTGAGAAATAAATTTCTGTTGATTTTAAGTCATGCAGTCTGTGGTATTCTGTCATAGCAGCCTGAACGGACTAAGACATTGTAGCTATTAGATGTCTGACTGAAGTCATAGCTACCAGAGCCCATGGGTTGGCAGTGAAATGGGAAGCAGGGACATTTGGGATGACATGGACAGTGACAGAAAGAAGTGACACATCCCTAATCTGCAAGACCCAGAGGAGCAGCAGCAGTTAAGGACAAGAGCAGAACAGAGCCTGGCCCCAGGGCTGCAGCAAGCAGACGCAGGAGGCAACCATTCCTGCACATTTCCAAGGGAAGGAATGCATTTGGAAATGAGGTAGCACCTCCACTTATTAAATTGGTGGGATCTGAGACTAAGAACTATTTCTCTTACTGCAGTTATTTTTGTTCATACCTTTTCGTTATCCTTACCAGGGCTGCTGTTGCCTTAGACAGAAAATGATGTTCCAAACAGAAAGCAAAATACTGTGAGTGTCTGTTACTCTTTTGACTAAGACCCAGAAAACATTTTTAACTGATGTATGTATTTTTAGCAAGCACTTATTACACAGTTTGTGGTTCACTTAACATATCTTGACTATGGCTCTGACATTATGGTATGAAAGATGAGTAAGAAAGAGCATTTGTCCTCAGAGAGTCAATTCAGTTGAGAAGGCAAACAAATATACAATTATGAAAGTGATAAAGAGGTTGTATGGTTCTCCCTGGAAGAGTCAGTGAAGGTAGAATACTTTACATCGAAAGTTCAAAGACAGTAACAAATGGAAGAGCAGACTCCACAGCAAGCTGTGTGCTATAACTAGAGGTATAGTGGCAATAAATTTCATCTGGGAAGGAGGCAGTGGCTTTAGTGGCTTTTACCTAGGCTCCTTATTAGAGTCAGCCAAGAAACCTTTAAAGAAATAATAAGCGATCAGCAAAAATGGCAGAGTATGCAGCTTCAAGCACCCTTTCCTCCACAGAAACAACACACAAATCAAGCAGAAACTCTCAGAATTCGCTTTGCCAGAACACAAAAACAACAAAAAAATCAAGCAGAAACTCTCAGAATTCGCTTTGCCAGAAATGTGGGAAACAAGATCCAAGTGAACACTGAACGAAGGAAAAGCCAACTTACATACTGATGAATTATCTTTACTACTACTTTGTTAAGAACACATATTTTTTCAAGAAAGATGTTGGTCTGTAGTTTTCTCTTTTTCTGATGTCTTTGGTTTTATTATTACGGCAACATTGACCTCACAGAATGATTTACAATGTGTTTCTTCCTCTTCCAATTTCTGAAGAGATTATGTATAATTGGTGTTATATCTTTAAACCAATGTTTGGTTTATATATCTTCTATTGGTTTTGAAGATCTCTGACTGACACAATGAACAAGTTAAATCCAAAGTGAACAGAAGAAAAAAAATTATAGCAACAATAAATAAAATTAAAAAGCATAATCAACAAAACCCAAAGTTGGTACTTGGAAAAGATCAACATAATTGACTTGTATCTTCTTGCTTTTTTTAAAGAATCAGTCTAGCTTAGATGATTTTTTTTAAAAAGCAAGAAGATGCAAAAATCAGAAATAAAATGGGTGACATTTGATGACCTTACAAAAATAAAAAATAGTACAAGATAATACTATGAACAACTGCACACCAATAAATTAGATAACTTAGGTGAAATGGACAATTTTCCAGAAACATACAAATTACTCAAGAAGAAACTGACTCAACAAGAAATAAAAAAATGTGAATAGACCCATAACAAGTAAAGACATTGAATTAGTAACCAGAAATCTCCCAACAAAGAAAAGCCCAAGAGTAAACAGCTTCGCTGTTGAATTCTACCAATTGTTTAAAGAATTAACACCAACACTTCTCAAAGTCTTCCAAAGAAATAGAAGATAAGGAGACAATTCCTAACTCATTTTATGAAGCCTATATTACACTGGTACCAAAGCCAGGCAGGGATACCACACTACATGAAAATAAAACTACCAACAAATACTCCTTATTAATATAAATGTAGAAATCCTCAACAGAAAATTAGCAAACAAAATTAAGCAGCATATTAAAAGGAGAATATCCTCAGTTTTATAAGGAACATCTGCAAAAACACCCTATACATTACATATACTCATTTATGAAACATTGTTAATTCCCCCTAAGATCAGGAACAAGGAAGGATATGCACTCTAAAAATGTGTAATCAACACAGTGCTAGAGGTTT
Organism: Alouatta palliata; assembly: GCA_004027835.1. NCBI lineage: Eukaryota > Metazoa > Chordata > Mammalia > Primates > Atelidae > Alouatta > Alouatta palliata. The sequence continues at coordinate 2,803 of PVKV010005051.1, read as the reverse complement.
TAGGCAGCACAAAAAGATAAGAAAAGGAAATAAAGACATACAGATTGGAAAGGAAGAAATAAACTGTCTCTATTCGCAGATGACATGATAATTGATACAGGAAACCCTAAGAAATATGCTCACACAGACACAAAAAATTTCTAGAAACACTGAGTTTAGCAAGGTGGCAGGATACAAGATCAATATACAAACATCAATTGTATTTCTATATTCTAGCAATAAACATTTTGAAACTGAACTTAAAAATTCAATACCACTTACAATTACTTAAGAAAGGTGAAATACTCAAGTATAAATCTCAGAAAATATGTACAGGACTTATATGCTGAAACCTAAAAAATGCAGACAAAAGAATCAATGTTATTATAAACTGAGAGAGATTCTGTGGCCATGAATGGGAAAACACAATATAGTATGCCAGTTCTCTCCAAATTGAGACACAAATTTAACACAATTTCTATTAAAATCCCAGACTATTATGTTTGTAGATATAGACAAGATTATTCTAAAATGTATATAGGAAAGGCCAAGTAATTAGAACAGTTAAAACAATCGGAGAACAACAAAGTAGACAGAATCTCTGTTCACTTTCAAACCTTTTGGCTAGAGTGACAAAGACTGGGTGGCGCTGGTGCAAGGATAAACTCATAAATCAATGAAACACAATAAAGAGGCCGGGCGCGGTGGCTCACGCCTGTAATTCAAGCACTTTGGAGGCCAAGGCGGATCACCTGAGGTCGGGAGTTCAAGATCAGCCTGACCAATACGGTGAAACCCCATCTTCAAAAAAAAAAAAGAAGAAATACAATAAAGAACCCAAAAATAATTCCACATATGGACTGCCACTGATTATTAACAAAATAATAGCAAAACAGCTAAAATAACAAAAGCTATGTAAGAGAGGAAAAACAGTCTTATCAATAAATGGTCCCAGGGCGTTAAATATTATAGGACAAAAATGAGACCCAACCTAAACTTCAAATCCTATATAAAACATTAATTCAAAATGAATCATATGGATTTAAATATAAAACTTTAAAACTTTTAGAATATAAAACTCCTGGGAGTTTAAGTTGGGTGAATTCTTAGATATGACTCCAAAATATCAATTCATAAAAGACAAAATTAATAAACTGAACTGCATCAAAATTAAAAACTTTTACTCTATGAAAACTCCTGTTAAAAGATGAAGACAAGTGCAGATAGAGAAAAAATATTTGCAAACAATATATTTGACAAAGGATCTAGAACAGATAAAGAACTCCTGCTTGGCATGTTAGCTCATGCCTGCACTTTGGGAGGCTGAGGTGCTTGAGCCCAGGAGTTCAAGACCAGCCTGAGCAACATAGTGGGACCCCATCTCAAAACAACAACAAAAAAGTTAGTTGGGCATGGTACTGCATGCCTATGGTCCCAGCTACTTGGGGAGGTTGAGGTGGGGGATTGCTATTGTATTTCATTTTAAGGCCTGTTCTATATGCTTGATTCACTACAATTACAACGAAAAAAGAAAAAGATGAATGCTTCCAATTCCTTTGTACAGCTCTGTGTCCAGGTTTGACTGGTAAGTATTTAAGCTTTGGAAGTAGCGTAAGCAGACTCCAGTTATCCATCTCTCATAATAAGGAATGTCTGCAGGTTGTTAATCTCTGACAGGGGTGAGCCATGACCTCCTCTGTTTCCCCAAGTGAATACTCAATGATCTCGGATGTACATTTAAGTATTTCAAAAATTAAATTAAGTGTATCTAAGCACTGGGGGATCAGGATCTATGCTTTTATTTAGCTTTTGTTTTCTGTTGCATGTAAGGGGCACAAAATGATGCCATGTCAGGCAAAAGGATGGCCTTTTATTTCCTGGTTGTAAAAAAATTTCCCAAATCCTCTAATATTACTCTTGCAATCTAGACTTTTTATTTTTTCCACAAATAGACACCACAAATTCCACCATTTTATATCCCAGTTTTATTTATTTGGAGACATTTACTCCTGTGGATAACAGAATACCAGTCACAAGATCCTTCTTCTGTATTACAAATTCTGCCACTGTGTTTCAGAACTGCATATCAGGATTCTTCCTCTGCCCAGGTTTCTGCTGTCCTCCAAAAAGAAAAACATGTAGTGGGTGTGGTGGTGCACATCTGTGGTCCCAGCTACTCGGAAGGCTGAGGCGGGAGGACTGCTTGAGCCCAGGTGTTTAAAGTTGCAGTGGGCTGTGAATGCTCCACTTCACTACAGCGTGAGCAACAGAGCAAGACTTTGTCTAAAAAAAAAAAAAAAGGACAAGAAAAAGAAAGACTTGTAATCCAGTGGATAGAGGTAAAAGACGGTGGGCTCTTCAATTCCAGGCTGACCAGTCCATAAATATAGTACTGTCTGTGGCAAGATTTCTTTGGAATTTCCTTGTCACCATGAATATTTCTAAGTCCAGCTAGTCTGGTTTTATGTGATTAACATGACCCTGCTCATATTACTTTTTTTTTTTTTAATATACATATACTTTTTATTGCATTTTAGGTTTGGTGGTACATGTGAAGAACATGCAAGATTGTTACATAGGTACACACATGGCAGTGTGATTTGCTGCCTTCCTCCCTATCACCTATATCTGTTATTTCTCCCCATGCTATCCCTCCCCAACTCCCCACCCCCTGCTGTCCCTCCCCTTTTTCCCCCCGACAGACCCCAGTGTGAGATGCTCCCCTCCCTGTGTCCATGTGTTCTCATTGTTCAACACCCGCCTATGAGTGAGAATATGTGGTGTTTGGTTTTCTGTTCCTGTGTCAGTTTGCTGAGAATGATGG
>PVKV010005050.1:89875-120301 GCA_004027835.1 Alouatta palliata | reverse complement strand
CTCTTGTTACCCAGGCTGGAGTGCAATGGCGCGATCTCGGCTCACCGCAACCTCCGCCTCCTGGGTTCAAACAATTCTCCTGCCTCAGCCTCCCGAGTAGCTGGGACTACAGGCATGTGCCACCATGCCCAGTTAATTTTTGTATTTTTAGTAGAGACGGGGTTTCACCATGTTGACCAGGATGGTCTCGATCTCTTGACCTCGTGATCCACCCGCCTCGGCCTCCCAAAGTGCTGGGATTACAGGCGTGAGCCACCGCGCCCGGCTGTGTTACCAGTTTTCATGTATAAATCAGCCTCTAGTTGGAGCGTTTAGAGTATAAGGAAGTTGGTGAGGAAGCCTTACCAGCGGAAGGGAGTTAAGAACCATAGGTAGGCTGGGCACAGTGGCTCAAGGCTGTAATCCCAGCACTTTGAGAGGCCAAGGCCAGTGGATCACCTGAGGTCAGGAGTTCGAGACCAGCCTGGCCAACATGGTAAAATCCCGTCTCTTCTAAAAATACAAAAAAAAAAAAAAAAAAAAAAATTAGCTGGGTGTGGCGGTGGGTTCCTATAATCCCAGCTACTTGGGAGGCTGGGGCAGGAGAATAGCGTGAACCTGGGAGGCAGAGGTTGCAGTGAGCTGAAATTGCTCTGTCTGTCTCAAAAATAAAATAAAGGGCCAGGCACAGTGGCTCATGCCTGTAATTCCAGCACTTTGGGAGACTGAGGTGGGAGGATCATGAGGTCGGGATATTGAGACCATCCTGGCCAACATGGTGAAACCCTGTCTCTACCAAAAATACAAAAATTAGCTGGACATGGTGGTGAGTGCCTGTAATTCCAGGCACTCGGGAGGCTGAGGCAGGAGAATCACTTGAACCAGGGAGGCGGAGGTTGCAGTGAGCTGAAATCATGCCATTGCACTTCAGCCTGGTGACAGAGCAAGACTCCGTCTCAAAAAACTAACTAACTAAATTAATTAATTAAAATAAAATAAAGACAATTAAGCCAAATTAAGAAACAGAAGAAGTCAAGTGTTAGTAGCTGCAGTGAAAAGCTGATGGTTTTTGGTTTTTTGGTTTTGTTGTTTGCTGTCTAAAACCCTATTTCTCCTTCATCTGATGACAGATCCACTCACTTCGGTGAGAAACAGACTTGAAAGTGCCTGATGTGATCACAGTGACCACGTCACTGTTCTTATTCTCCTTGTCACACCAGAGCTGTTGATTCCACTAATTTCCAAATCTTTCTTGAACCTTCCCTCATCTCCTTCAACTTTCTACTCTCATTCTCTTTTACTGCTCAGACCTTCCTTCTATCTCTTCTGCTCCCTTTTCTGCCTTATCCAGCCCATAATTGCCAGTGTTTTCTAGGCCCAATTCTTATTTCATTGTCTTCTGTTCTCAACAGCACATTCTGGTCCTCTTGTGAAATATACAGCCTTCCTGCCCACAGCTGTAGGACCACTTCTATGCCAAGAACACCCAAATCTAGATCTCAAGACTGTATCTCCAGTAGTCTGATGGATATTTTCTAATTGAATCCTCATTATTTTAGCAAAGCATGTTCAAACCAAACTCATCTTTATTTATAGCAGACAACCTCTCAGCGTTACCAGGAGGAATGGATTAGGGGGAAACGAAAGGAAAAAGGGATGAAGAAGGAAACTCCACAACATTTATGGAGTTTACTGATTGTGTAATTTGGTAGGTTTTGAGTTAATTGATTACATAGTATATGCATTATCTCACTTAATTACACATTCAAAAACTATTTATCTATTCATTTATTTTTAGAGACAGGGTCTTTCTGTGTTGCCCAGGCTTGACTTGAACTCCTAGGCTCAAGCAATCCTCCCACCTCAGCCTCCCGAATAGCTGGGTCTACAGTCATGCGCCACTGTGCCCAGCTTCAGTAAATATTTATTAGGCAACAGTATGTGCTGGATCTTGCACAGTTGTTCTAGGTACAACAGTTTTTTTTTTTTTTTTTGAGACAAAGTCTCTCTTGGTCACCCAGGCAGGAGTGCTGTTGCACAATCTCAGCTCACTGCAACCTCCGCCTCCCAGGTTCAAGTGATTTTCATGCCTCAGCCTCCTGAGTAGCTGGGACTATAGGTATGAGCCACCTGCCCGACTAATTTTTGTATTTTTAGTACAGACAAGGTTTCACCATGTTGGCCAGACTAGTCTCGAACTTCTGACCTCAAGTGATCTGTCTGCCTCAGCCTCCCAAACTGCTTGGATTACAGGTGTGAGCCACTGTGTCCAGCCTAGGTACAACAATTTTATGAAGCAAGCATTAATTTGCAGAAGAGGATATTTGGACTTAATAATAGTAACAACTGAAACTTATTGGATGTTAATTGTGTGCCAAGTGCTGCTCTAAGTACTTTACAATAATCGTATTGTTCAATTCCCACCACAAACCAATGAAGTAGGCACTTTTATTATTCCCATTGCGAGGAGAATACATACAAACTTACATACAAGCATACAAGAATACTTACTAGCTTACATAGGTATTAAGTTTCAGTAGGGCTGAAACTCACACCCAGGTTTGCTAATTTCAAAACCCATGTTATTTTCAATGTGCCATACTACCTGCCAACATTTACCCAAAGATCTCTCCCTTACTTTTTTTTTTTCTTTTTCTCTTTTACTTTTTTAGAGACGGGATTTCTTTACGTTAGTCAGGCTGGTCTCGAACTCCCAACCTCAGGTGATCCGCACGCCTCGGCCTCCAAAAGTGCTGCATTTACCCAAAGATCTCTAACTTAAATTTCTGGAATGTTCTTTGATGAACTCATTTCATATATTAAGGATATATTCCCATATACCTAATTATAATCAGTTTCTAAGTACTGCTAGTCATTCCTATGAAATCTTTTTGTTAATTTGTTAATTTGAATTTCTACTACCACCATATGCCAGAATACAGCCTTCATACTACTTCCTCTAAACTGGAAGACAGTCTGAAATGGAGGACATTCCTCTACCATTTTTACCATATTAATGATGATTAATAAACAAAACAAAACAATATTTTTATTTCTTCTTGCCTTTGCTGACGAAAATATATCTGAAGACCTGTCTGATGTTTGAGCCTCTCCGTATCTGTGCCCCACCCTAGGATTCAGTAGCAATTTTCCCCCTTCCCTTTCCCACATGACTACTCAACACATCTGCTTATGTTGGTTTCTTCATCTTTGTCACGCTTCTCCATCTCTTTCAAGCCTGGCTCAAGACAGACTCACTCACTCACATCCCCTTCTGTGACTACCCCAGCCCCCTTGTCCTCTTCTCCCACACCAACCCTATTGTTACAGGAATATGGTGGGAATTCAATGAATGGCCCAGTGTAAAATGCCTAATATGTGAGTGATACTTCATAAATACTAGTTTCTATTCCTTCTTTTGCCTCCTTCTATTTGTAATTTAATAGCATTTGTCATCTGAACCATTCTCTTAATACTTAATTACATGGCATTTCATATCATTGTATTGATTATAGATGGCATCATGAGTTTTCATTCATCTTTCCAGGTAGATAACAAACTTCTAGACATCAGGAAATGTCTTACTCTTCTTCACCACCAATGGGAAAATCCCAGGGCTGGACACGTAGTACAAAGTCAGTATGTACTTGTTGACTTGAAAGGACAGAAATATGATACAGACAAGTGTTAAGAAAGAAAGGCTAATTCTCTTCCCCATTTTTATACATTTTATTATGCTGTTAATATTTGATCTGAGAAGCAGGTTCTAAACATCTCTCCTTCCTTTTAGATTTCACAAGAGAGAGGGTAAAAGAAAATTTTACCCAATCTCCAAGGCTTTAATCCATAGACTTGAGAGAAGAGGGAGGACTTTGTTCTTTTCTCTAGAAGTTAAGCTGTGCCCGTCTTCCACTTCTACTCCCAGTCTAAAGATTATTAACAGGCTGGTCAAGTAGGTTCACGCCTGTAATCCCAGCACTTTGGGAGGCCAAGGCAGGCAGATCACCTGAAGTCAGGAGTTTGAGACCAGCTTGGCTAATATGGTGAAACCCCCTCTACTAAAAATACAAAAATTAGCTGGGCATGGTGGCAAACCCCTGTAATCCCAGCTACTTGGGAGGCTGAGGCAGGAGAATCACTTGAATTTGGGAGGCAGAGTTTACAGTGAGCCAAAATCTCACCATTGCACTCCAGCCTGGGTGACAGAGAGAGAATCTGTCTCAAAAAAAAAAAAAAAAATTATTAACAAATGTGCAGAGTATTAACTTCAATCAACCATTAGTTCTGGACTGTTGGTCATTATAGTGGGGAAAATAGGTTTTAAAGAATATGCTCATTCTCTGGAACTCATGCTTAGAATAACTGGTTTTAAGCCACTCTCAAAGAAAATTCTCCAGATAATTCTTTTAAAACAAACAAACAAACAAACAAACAAAAAAAAACAAACTAGTGGGCCTATTTGGACAGATAATTCTTAAATTCATCCACCCAACTTTCCCATCTGCACTGCTTCCACTCTGGTCTAAGAGGCCATTGTCTCTCAACTGTGGTTCTAAAAAAAATTTTCCTACCTTCCAGCTTCCACTCTTGCTGCCTTTCAATCAATTCCCCACTCAGCAGTAAGAAACATCTTATTAAAAAAAAATTTTTTTTTTAATTTTTTGAGACAGAGTCTGGCTCTGTCACCGAGGCTGGAGTGCCGTGGCGTGATCCTGGCTCACTGCAACCCCCACCTCCTGGGTTCAAATGATTTTCCTGTCTCAGTCTTCCGAGTAGATGGGATTACAGGCACGTGCCACCACGCCCAGCTAATTTTTGTGTTTTTAGTAGAGAAGGGTTTCACCACATTGGCCAGGCTGGTCTTGAAGTCCTGACCTCAGGTGATCTGCCCACCTCAGCCTCCCATAGTGCTAGGATTCCAGGCATAAGCCACTGCACCCAGCCAGAAACATCTTTTGAAAACATAAAGAAAATCAGGCTGTTTGCTGCTTAAAATCCTCCTGTAACTTCCTACCGTTATACATGTGGAAGGCCATGTGGCCTAAGGACCTCCCCATCCCGCCATCCCACCTATACCACCATAGCAGAAATGCTGTCCTCCAATCACACTGGCTGTGTATTTATTCCTCAAGAGCACCAAATGCTTCCAAATGCTTGGGATCTTCTCAAGTACTGTCCACCGTGCTGCTCGGCTTCTCCACCCCTGCCCCTTCCTATGACTGTCTTTGTTTTCTAGAGTCCTTGTTCAAATGTCTCCTCCTCTGAGCCATTCTTGACACCCGAACTAAAAACTTGACTCCCTGCTCTGCCTTTCATTATTCTTTATCATAACAGCTTGTTTCCTGTATAAGACTTATCAATATTTGTAATTAAGTATTTATTTTTCTTTTACTTATTTATTGTATATCTCTTCTACTAGACTCTAAGCTCTACGAAGTGGTACCATAGACGTAGACCAACAAGTAGATGTTCAACAAATCTAGTGGCAGCAACTCAGGACTGGCTTATTTTTGTCAAAGACTGAGACTAAGGAGAAGTTTAATAAAAAGACATTAATCAGCTCCTTGATATGCCTCGTTATGGTACAATTGCTAGGTGGTTTTGCTTCAAGGTAGGGGCAGGACCAGATGCCTCCCTGACATTCCTTCAGCACTGAGATTCTGGGAGTTAAAATGTTGAGAATCCCACAAGCCCCTGTCAGTCTGAGCTAGCAGCTGCTTTGCAGAGGGGAGAAAATAAAGTTACCAGGCAGATGGGGTGGGGGAGGGGTGGGAAGATGAAGGCAATCGTTGCTAATGGGGTATGACAGAGCTGGTGGGAGCAGTTTGGGGGCGTGGGAGGACCTTGGCCACAGGAATGCCTTTTTCCCCAGGACAAAGGGGGCAGTGACAGCAGAGCACAGGGAAGAGCGGCATTTGATTCAACCAAAGGAGTGGTCAATGCAGCCAGGTGTGGTTGCCCTGGAAAGAGATGCCTCAATCAGAGGCAGAATTAAAATCTGAAAACAAAGAGCAGAACTATTGCTGTGTCTCCAGGCCTTGGGGTTAGCTGACTTTGAAACCCTGACTGAGGTCAGAGGCAGAGGCAAAGAGATAATGCCTCCTAATTTTAATCAAAAGATTGCTTAAAGAAACCCCAAAGTTGTCTTAATCCCAGGTTCTGCCTGGATCTTGAAAAATCGCTTTCCTGCATGAAAAATACTGCTCATCCTGCAACTTCCTTGCAGCTGAGGGGTGGCATCTTATTATCCTCAGTGGGCATAACTGGCTTGCAGTCCCCAGTGCCTGTTTCACTGGAAGACATCAGAATCCCACTCTGTCTACTCAGCAGCCACAAGGAAGCTGCGGCACACCCAGATTCCCACTGAGCCACCCTGGCATACCTCTGTGAATCTATAGGTCCAGACCAGGGCATAAATCATGTTAAGTTATATCTTCAATAAAGTTATCATTTAAAAGAATTTAAAGTGTCCTCACCCACAAGAAAGAAAGCCTGGACTTTTCTTGAACAAGATACCCCTCAGAATTGAATCAGTATTTCTTTTGCTTAAAAAATACTTTGTCATTGGGATCAAACCAAAAGGAGTCTTATTTTTCTGCAACAATACTTTGAGCTTTCCTGTTTGAGTTCGCTTTGTTTCAAAGGAGGTGATGGTGTTATAATCTTAAAAATTTGGTGTTAACTACAGAATTGACTTAAGTAGTAGAGGTAAGTGATTCCTGGATAAACTATCCAGCAAATGGTAACCAGAAGAAATTTATTCCTTTCTTTAATGAGTGTGGATTTCAATCTGTCGGCAACAAGGATAGAGGGAGAAGGAGATCAGAGAAGGGCAAGAGGATGGAGGAACAGGGAAGTGTAGCTGTCCAACAAGAACTGCGGACTTGCTGGTGGGTGGGACCTGGTGGAGGAAGTGATGTCTGATTCCTCTGTCAACCAGACCCATTTCCAATTGGCTTTGTGAATCCTAGGTGGTAGCCCCAACAAAAGGATGATGGCATTTACTTGCCTTTACATTAATACCTGGTAGGGGAAAATGCAACACTCTGACAACAGCCTTAGAAATAGCACCCTGCCTGGATTGCTAAGACCACGGCAACTGACACATTCGGCCAAGTTCTTAAGGTGAAGTCTTAGTAGGCCAGTCCAGGTGTAATCTCACTCTGGTGAGTTGACAGCAGGAAACAAGATGAAAAACAAGGAGCAGATCTGAATAACAAATCACTATTACTGGGCACCATAACACAGATGAGAAAATTTCCTCATCCTGTGTGGGCTTGCCTTCCTGCACAAGGAATGAACTACAGGGCATGATCTCAAACACACACCTATAGATGCATCTTGCAGGAAGCGTGCACCCTTCAATGAAAGATTCTCTTCTACACTTGCTGTGCAGCCCGGCTGAAATGGAGCAGGTCTCAAATCTGGTAAAGATGGTCTTTCCCTTGATTCTTGGGTGGGGAATGGAAAGTGAGACAGAGGTGGGCCCGAGATTATTTTTTAAATCATTTATTTTCTTGGTTCTGTGGATAACTGCAATCGTATCTCCTCTTCCCCTTCACTCTCTGTCCTGGGCTTCCTCGCGAAGGATGAAAGGATCTGGAAGCCGCATTTCCCCCCCTCAGCTAAGCCTGCCTCTTCTCCGCTTCCCAGACAGCGGCACATAGCACCTGGCGCCCCAGCATCTCCAGCGTCCGACCCCGGCAGGCGGGCGCAGCGAGGGCGCCGAGCTGCAGCCTTTTTCCAGCTACACAGGAGATTTAATTGTAATTAATTGTGAGAGCTATAGCACTGAGGATTGAGTTTTCGAAATAGAGCACACCCTGCTTGTTTCTTTCTTTCTTTCTTTCTTTTTTTTTTTAAATTTCCCTTCCACCCTTCCCAATGGCATCGAAATTTAAAGAAACGAACGAGGAGTCTCACCCACACCTGCCCAGGGACCGTCACTGGCGGAGGATGCGGACAGCCGGCGGGGAGCGGTCCTGGTCCAGAAGGATGCGGGTCTGCAGCGGCGCGAGGGCGGGGCCGGGCCGGAGAGGGGGCGGGGTCCCGGCGGTCACGTGGGCTCGGTCACCGCCCCGCCCTCCCGCCTGGAATTGTCCTGCGAACCCGAGGGGCCAGCGCTCGCGAGCTCTGGCACTCCGCTGCAGGGATGGCGGGCTGGGCTAAGGGCAAGAGCTTCCTGGCGCCTGGTTTGCTGCAGGGCCAAGTGGCTATCGTCACCGGCGGGGCCACGGGCATCGGAAAGGCCATCGTGAAAGAGCTCTTGGAGCTGGGTACGTGAGCGGGCCGCTGGTGCAGAGACGTGGCTGGGGTGACTTGGGGTAACCCGGGATCGGGAGCCAGGGGCTCTCCGCGGGGCTTGGGGAGTGTGGAGCTGCAGAGCAGAGTGGGGGCAGGTGAGCGCGAAATTACGACCACTAGGGGGACAGAAGAGGGCAGCTCTTCCTAAGAGCTAGTTTTTAGCCACTGGTTAAAAACTAAAGGGACCATTCAGGCCAAAGAGATTGTGCCTGAGGTAGGCAATAAGACCAGTAAGAAACATGCTGTGCAATTAGTTTTATATTCAGGTTTAAATGAATCCATTCTATATGTTTAATTTGAGTGACTGGGAAACGTGGGTTCACAGTATCTTCTCACATCTCTTAACATAACCACAGCAAGGAAATGTACTGAATATTTACCTTAACTTGGGTGAAGGCCTTTGTAAACACATGAATGAGAGAATAAACCACAAAGGGGAACATAATAAAATCTACATATGTGAAGATGTAAATCCTCATTGAATTAGAAAGAAAAAAGATTGGCCGGGCATGGCGGGGTATGCCTGTGGTTCCAGCTACTCGGGAGGCTGAGGTGGGAGGATGAGTGGAACTCAGAAGGTCAAGGCTGCAGTGAGCCAAGACCACCACTGCACTCCAGCCTAGGCAACAGAATAAGATCCTGTCTCAAAAACAGACTAGTTGGACTGGACTAGAGCAAGAAAAAGTGCTGTCGTAGCTCCTAACTTCCACTTGCATTTCGTAATTTCATTTTAGCTACTCTACCTACTTTATGTTCTACTGTAGTAACAGAAAATGAATGATTAACAGCTTTTAGTCTATGGTGAATTTCGCCTCGCTGCTGGAGCCATCCTCTTCTGCGTATTTTACTGAATGCCCTATGAAAGGTTTTTTTTCTGGTGGGCGCACTGACCATTCCCAGTGCTGTGTGAGTGCCAGGATTTGATCTCCTTGCCCATTTTTGGTGGTTCTTTCCTCTGATTTATTCCCAAGCATTGATCAGTACTCAGGTGAAGATTCAAGAGGGACTCTGCACATGTCTGGAGTTCCTCTCTCTCTGCATATCTTTTCTCCCTATCCCTGGGCAGTCTCACGGCCTCGTCTGCTGGGACGCCCAACTTCATCTCTTCCACCAGGGAGACTTTGGTCTCTGAATGTGTTTCCCTCTTTTGCTTTAGTATAGACCCTCTCACCAGGCAGCAAACAAGGGCTCGTTTGTTTTCAGTCTCCCAGAGGTGAGTGTCCAGTCCTGCTTGATGTCCGGTGCCTGAAAACCATTGTTTCATATATTTTGTCCAGTTTTTTAGTTGATTCAAGCTTGAGGGCAAATTCAGTTTCTATTACTCCATCTTGTCCAGAAGCAAAAGTCTTAATTTATCTTTTTTTTTAAAAAAAAAGAAAACGTAAGAACACACATGGCCAGGTGCAGTGACTTGTGCCTGTAGTCCCAACAGTTTGGGAGGCCAGGTAGCAAGATTGCTTTATCCTGGGAGAAATTCAAGGTTACAGTGAGCTATGTCAAGCCACTGCACTCCAGCCTGAGTAACAGAGTGAGACCTTGATTCTAAAATAAAAAAACATTAAAAAAATGGAACACATGATTTATTTTTTCAATATTATTATTGATGGAATTTGGACGACTCGTGAAATCATATTTTTTGTTCTCTGGCTACTTACTTCTCAAGGTGTAATGTGTTCATGGTGTCCCGTGAAGTTTTATTTACTTGCTCTCTGGCTGTTTCTCCTCAGGGAGTAATGTGGTCATTGCATCCCGTAAATTTGAGAGACTGAAATCTGTGGCAGATGAACTGAAGGCCAGCCTGCCTCCCACAAGCCAGGCGCAAGTCATTCCCATACAATGCAATATCCGGAAAGAAGAGGAAGTAATGCAGATATATCTATATCGTTTATTCATTCATTGTAGTTTGCAGTAGTGGTTCTTAAACCTGGCTATGTTTCAGATTCTCCTATGGTAGCTGTCTTAGATGAGGTTCACTAGAAGCAGAGGCTATGAAGGAGATTCTCAGGTTAATGATTTACTGAGCCAGTGACCCCTGGAGAAGGAGAGGAAGGGAAGCAAGAATGTGGTCTCAGCTCGAGATGGCCTTTTGCCGTTTAAGTCATTTTTTTTTTTTTTGCGACAGAGTCTTACTCTGTTTCCCAGGCTAGAGTGCAGTGGCGCAATATCGGCTCACTGCAACCTCCATCTCCTGGGTTCAGGCGATTCTTCTGCCTCAGCCTCCTGAGTAGCTGGGACTATAGGTGTGTGCCACCGTGCCCAGCTAGTTTTTGTATTTTTCATAAAGACAAGGTTTCACCATGTTGGCCAAGCTGGTCTCAAACTTCTGACCTCAGGTGATCCACCGGCCTTGGCCTATCAAAGTGCTAGGATTACAGGCGTGAGCCACCATGCCTGGCCCTTTGAGTCATTTTTTTTTAAATGTTTATTTTAATCTGATTTCATCACTGTTTATTCTGGGTTGGTAGCTTACAAAGTAATATATAACTGAGGCCTGCCCTACTTAAGGGTGTTCCAGGCCCTTGGATATATCTTGTCATCAAAATTACAATTTCACCTTTGTGATCTGTGGGTATTGGATGCTGGTACATTACTAATTGGTGTAGAATTTTTAGGTTTATTCATTGCTGCATATTCATTCATTGTGGTACTTGGAGTTACTGTACACTGTGAGAGATTGCAAACTCTGTCTAGAGCAAGCAATCAGGTGAGGTAACAAGTTAGGCTATTAATCTTTTACTTTTAATAACTTCAAATATTATTATTCTTTTTTTTTATTGGAATGTTTCTAACACAACCAATGTTCTTCTTTAGGTGAATAATTTGGTCAAGTCTACCTTAGATGTTTATGGTAAGATCAATTACTTGGTAAACAATGGAGGAGGCCAGTTTCTTTCCCCTGCTGAACACATCAGTTCTAAGGGATGGCACGCCGTGGTTGAGACCAACCTGACGGGAACCTTCTACATGTGCAAAGCAGGCAAGTACCATCAGTATCCACGAGTCAACATATGTTTATTTAGAGATCTCAGGAATCCTATTAGAGATTCAGAAGCCCCATGTCATTAACATTTATTGCCTAGATTTCCTCACTTACAACATAGGAATGTAAATTGGTACATTTCAGTATAGGCAATGTTTATAAAATGTGGATATTCTTCAATCACATCATTTTGTTTCTTGGAATTTATTATGAGAAATTATTAATGATCTGTACATAAATTTAGCTATAAAGTTGTTCATAAAATTGGAAAAAACTCTCACCCTAATTTCGTTTTTAAGAAATGAATTGACTGGTTGTGATGACTCACGCCTATAATCCTGGCACTTTGGGAGGCTGAGGTGGGTGGATCATGAGGTCAGGAGTTCAAGACCAGCCTGACCAAGATGGTGAAACCAAAACCTCATCTCTACTATAAATACAAAAAAATTAGCTGAGCGTGGTAGCAGGCACCTGTAATCCCAGGTACTTGAGAGGCTGAGGCAGAGAATTCCTTGAACCTGGGAGGCGGAGGTTGCAGCAAGCTGTGATCCCACTACTGCACTCCAGCCTGGGCAACAGAGCGAGACTCCATCACAAAAAAAATAAAAAAATAAAAAAAATGAGTCTGTTAAATCTTTTAGCAGGACCAATTCATAAATTCAGGGAGAATACCAGAGACAGAGTCTATATGTTCTCTAACAACTAATTAGCATGCATGCATAGTCTTTGGATTAAAGGTTATGTTTCATGGGTGGTTAGTACTAAACTCCTGAGTTGGGTAACTCAAGAAATTCCTTAAAAACTACCTAAGTCTTTCTTATGATGAAAAATATAGAAAGTACAACCCTAACTCAAAGGGTCTTCATCCTAACATGAATTAGGCTTTATATTCTTAGTATCTGCAAGCCTTGCAGACATCTCTACCTAACTAGGAGAATCAAGCTCTGTCTAAGTTGTGATACAGGTTTGATTGTTCCAATGGAAAAACCCAGAAACAAAAAGTTTATTTTTTTTATTTTTATTTTTTTTAAAGATGGGGTTTCACCATAATGGCTAGGCTGATCTTGAACTCCTGACCTCAGGTGATCCACCCACCTTGGCCTCCCAAAGTGCTAGGATTACAGGCGTGAGCCACCAGGCCCGGCCAAAGTTTATTTTTTTTTACATAAAAAGTACAGGTAGGTAGTCTAAGGATTATACGGTAGTTTCACAGTCATTACGGACTGAGGACCCTTTTTATTGCTCCACTGTTCTTGACCTGTGGTTTTTATTTTCTGATTCAAGAGGCTGCTCCAGTTCCTGCTATCGAATTTACATTCCAGACAGCAGGAATGGGGAAAAAGTGTAATGGTCACCTATTCCTTTTACGGGCACCATCTGGAAGTAGCACCATGATGTTTGCTCACATTCATCAGCTAGAGTTCAGCTAAATGATCATACCTAGCTGTAAAAGAAACTGGTAAAGAGTCCTTAGGTCGGCGGCTATGTGCCTCATTCAAATTCTACTTCTATGGAAGAAAGGGAGAATGAGTATTGGGAGACAACTAGTGATCTCTAACCCAAGCTTTATAACTTGATGCTTTCACTCCTTCTAACAGGCAAATCAGCAATCTCTTACCAATCCAAGATTCCTTGCTAACAACTGTCAATTCAAAGTCTACAGAACTGAAATTTAGCCATGACTTTTATTAGTCAAACTGAATTAAAGAATACAAAACTAGTGGGGTGCGGTGGCTCACACCTGTAATTCCAGCACTTTGAGAGCTGAGGCGGGCAGATTGCCTGAGCTCAGGAGTTTGAGACCAGCCTGGGCAACATGGTGAAATCCCATTTCTACTAAAATACAAAAGAAAAAATCAGCTGGGTGTGGTGGCATACGCCTGTAGTCCCAGCTACTCAGGAGGCTGAGGCAGACTTGCTTGAACTTGGGAGGTGAAGGTTGCAGTGAGCCAAGATTGTGCCACTGTACTCTAGCCTAGGTGACAGAAGGAGACTCTGTCTCCAAAAAAAAAAGAATATTAGGGCTTTTAGTTTTTATAAGTTATATTTTTCTATATTGTGAAAATAATAGTGAAAAACTGAAAATCATATAAATATTCTGGAGTAAAGTATTAGTTAAGTAAATTTTATAAATCTGTATGATAAAGATCTATGCAGCCATTAAAAATATTGGCATACAAATGTGCTTATTGACATGAAAAAATACTCCCAGATATCACTGCAAGAAAGCAAGTTATAAAATATTTTATCCAACATGTTCATATTTCTGTAAAAAAATAGTATGTATTTGGGCCGGGCGTGGTGGCTTATGCCTGTAATGCCAGCACTTTGGGAGGCTGAGGTGGACGGATCACGAAGTCAGGAGATCAAGACCATCCTGGCTAACACGGGGAAACCCTGTCTAGACTAAAAATACAAAAAATTAGTCGGGTGTGGTGGCACATGCCTGTAGTCCCAGCTACTCGGGAGAGGTTGAGGCAGGAGAATCGCTTGACCTGGGAGGCGGAGGTTGCAGTGAGCCGACATCACTCCTCTACACTCCAGCCTGGGCGACAGAGCAAGACTCTGTCTCAAAAAAAAAAAAAAACAAACAACCAACCATAGTATGTATTTATGTATGCATATATATGAATAGAAATGATTCTGAAAAAATTTATACCAAAATACAGTCGTGTTGTTTAACAACAGGGATTTATCCTGATAAATGTGTCATTAGTCAATTTCATTGTTGTATGAACATTGTGGAGGGTACCCACACAAACCTAGATGGTATAGCCTACTACACACCTAGAGTACAAACCTGGATAGCATGTCGCTGTACTGAATACTGTAGTCAATTGTAACACATCAAGTATTTGTTAAGTATTTTGTGTATCTCGACATACAAAAACTAGAATAAAAATGTGGTATTATAATCTTATGGGGCCACTGTTATGTATGCAATCTGTCTTTGACTGAAACATTATTGTAACACATGACTGTATTGACATATATCATCTCTCTAGGAGGGTAAAATTACATATTATTTTTATTTTTTTCTTTGTGCTTATCCGCCTTTTCTACTTTTGCTAATATGATCATATATTACCTATGTAGTCAAAATGATTCAAAAGATGACTGCCCGAAAGTCCCCAGTCTCTTTCAGCTTGTACTCTGTGACACAATATGCTATTGTTAAAGAATTGTGAAGGCCGGGCGCGGTGGCTCACGCCTGTAATCCCAGCACTTTGGGAGGCAGAGGCGGGTGGATCACGAGGTCAAGAGATCGAGACCATCCTGGTCAACATGGTGAAACCCCGTCTCTACTAGAAATACAAAAATTAGCTGGGCGTGGTGGCACGTACCTGTAGTCCCAGCTACTCGGGAGGCTGAGGCAGGAGAATTGCTTGAACCCAGGAGGCGGAGGTTGCAGTGAGCCGAGATCGCGCCATTGCACTCCAGCCTGGGCAAGAAGAGTGAAACTCCGTCTTAAAAAAAAAAAAAAAAAAAGAATTGTGAAAAAAATCCACATATAAATTATTGGTGATTTTGGACTTTCCTATAGACTTTTATTATTCATTTTACTGATACAAGAATTTTTACTCCAATTTATTTTTGGAAAAATGTTAAATCTGTGGGAAAGTTGAAGAAATGATACAATGGATTTCTGTATACCTATCATTTAGATTCACCAAGCATTGCCAGATGTGATGGCTCATGCCTGTAATCCCAGAACTTTGGGATGCTGAGGCAAGTGGACCACTCGAGGTCAGGAGTTCGAGATCAGCTTGGCCATCATGGTGAAACCCGGTCTCCACTAAAAATACAAAAATTAGCTGGGCATGGTGGTGCATGTCTGTAGTCTCAGGTAATTGGGAAGCTGAGGCAAGAGAATCGCTTGAACCTGAGAGGCGGAGGTTGCAATGAGCTGAGATGGCGCCTCCAGCCTGGGTGATGGAGTAAGACTCTGTCTCAAAAAAAAATAAATAAATAAAAAATAAAAAATTCACCGTGCACTAGCATTTCAATTTACATGATTTCTCTTTCTCATTCTCTCTACATGCATGCACACGCATGTGCGCGCACACACACACACACACACACTCTTTTTAAATAAACAATTTGAAAGGAAATTACAGATACTATGGTACTTTTTAAATATATCTCTTAAGTATGAAGACATATTTTCTATATAATTACAATACCATTATTTTACTTAAGAAAATTAATGGTAATTCAATCAAACCACTCATTATATAGTCCTTACTGAAATTTCCTTAATTGTTTTCCCACTTTTGAAAATCCAAGATGTCATCAAATTCATATATTACATTTATTTATGTCTCTTTAGTTTCTTGTAATCTAAAAGAAAATCCATACTTTTTATATTTCACGACAATGACTTATAGAATGTCCCAAATTCTGGATGGATTTCTCTAATTGTTTCATGGTGATTATATTTATTTAAACATTTCTGGCAAGACCCCTTCCTATATGGTATATATATTTCTTACTGCATTACACCTGTAAGTCTATCGTTAAGGTGATCTTACTATTGGTCATCTTAAAATTTTTCACTTGTCGAAGATTCTAACCACCAAACCCTTCAATTGTAAAGATATATTTTTCTATTAGTAAACATAAGTAATCCGTGGATAATACTTTGAGACCGTGTGAAAGTTCTGTTTTCCTGTGTACTTTTATCCAATGGGTGTAGATTCCTTTTTTTTTTTTTTTTTTTTTTTTTTTTTGAGACAGAGTCTCACTCTGTCACCCAGGTTGGAGTACAGTGACATGATTGTGACTCACTGCAGCCTCAACTACCTGGGCTCAATCGATTCTCCCACCTCCTGAGTAACTGGAGGTACAGGTGCCTACAAGGCTACTAGCCACCATGCTCAGCTAATTTTTTTTTTTTTTTTTTTTTTTGTAGAGACAGGGGACAGGGTCTCCCTATGTCTCAAACTCCTGGGTTCAAGCCATCTAACCACTTCTGCCTTTCAAAGTGCTGGAATATAGGTGTGAGACACTGCTTCCAGCTGATTCCATTTTTGATCCTTGTCCGATTCAGTTTCAGAATTTGGTAGATGCAAAATGATGATTTTTAAAAAATTGTATTTATTCCTTGTTTATCAATTGGCATTCTTTTATAAAGATGATTTTTTCCTTTTCTCTTCACCTCCCTAGCCCCACCTCCTAAGCGTTACTATTGATGAATGGAATTTATTTTTATTCAATATTTCTGAGCCATTATTGTCATTTTCTTTCTGATGTTCTAATCGTCTGGCTAGTATGGTGTCTGTGTCTTTTTGACATGGCTCAACCTGTTTCTCCAAGAAGCACTAATTCCCTTTAGTAGAGAATGATAATTATTGTTTGTTTGTTTGTTTCTTTATTTTTTGGAGACCAAGTCTTGCTGTGTCACCCAAGCTGGAGTGTAGTGGCTCAAGACTGCATAGCTTACTGCAGCCTTGAACTCCTGGGCTCAAACAATCCTCTCTGCTTCAGCTTCCTTAGCAGCTGCTACTATAGGCTCATGACACCATGCCTGGCTGATTTTTAAAGTTTTCATAGAGACAGAGTTTTTCTGTGTTGCTCAGGGTGGTCTTGAACTCCTGGCCTTAAGTAATCCTCTCACCTTGACCTCCTAAAGTACTGGGATTACAGGTGTGAGCCACCATTCCTGGTGAGGAATTATTTTTCGAAGGCGAGACTTGGATACTACATGTGTTCACTACTACTGGGTAATCATTACTTCTAGACATTTTCAGAAATAGGAAACAAATAAATATATGTATATGGTGATATTTGTCCAGAAGCAGAGTGTCTGTGTAGAATAACTTAAATAAATGGTTATTCTCCTTTATTGTGCTAAAATCAAATGGTTTGATATAGTTTTCAATATTTGATATGGTAAATATTGCTTTATTTTTATTTCCAAGCTTTTCTTGGCTATTCATGACCATTTATTTATTTATTTTTTTGAGAGATGAAGCCTCTGTTGCCCAGGCTGGAGTGCAGTGGCACAGTCTCGGCTCACGGCAACCTCTGCCTCCCTGATTCAAGCAATTCTCCTGCCTCAGCCTACCAAGTAGCTGGGATTACAAGCACACACCACCATGTCCAGCTAATTTGTGTATTTTTAGTTCAGATGAAATTTCACCATGTTGGCTAGGCTGTTAGTGAACTCTTGGCTTCAATTCATCCATCCACCTTGGCATCCCAAAGAGCTAGGAATACAGGTCTGAGCTACCACACCAGGCCCATTTCTTCTTTATTTTTCTCTTTTTTTTCCTTCTATTCTTTGTCCCTCTAGAGAACCGTTTATTCTTTTACAGGAATTTTATATTCAAGCTTCTTCCTCAGAAATCTTGGAGAAATTTGATTGGGATTGTGTTAAATTTAATGATTTGGAAATAATTGATGTTTAAATATTGAATCTTTCCATCATGATGTGTCTTTTCATTAATAAATTATTGTTTATGTCCTTTGGCAAAGGTTTGTGGTTTTTATCACATAGATCACTTTTTATGTAAAGTTTATATGCCTAGATATATTTGATGGCTATTGCTATTTTGAATGGACTCTTTTTCAATTTATCTTTCAGCTGGACTATTGTTGGTTTACTGACAACTTATTTTTTCAAATTTATCTTCTAGCTTTAACTTATAATTTGCAGCTCTATTTAATAGTCTGTCAAACTACTCTTGGGTTTTCTAGGTATGTGGTCATACGGTCTAAAAATAACTGTTGTATTTCATTGAGCCAAAGACATAATAAATTGTGAAATGCACCATAATTTTATATACCATTAAGAAAGTAAAAACACTGCTATTTATAGTTGTAAGATACCACCAAGTGTAAGGCATCCCAGTTTTAGCAATGTGAAAATAATGTGAAAAAATTGTCTTAGATTCAAAATATGTTGTATTTTATGTCTTCTTTTTACTTGTTTTACCTTATTTTTTTCTGTTATATATATAATGAATTGGTAAAAACTCACAGGGAAACAGTAAGTAATAACAGTAAGGTATTCTTATTTTTGCTTAAGCCCTTGATAGGATTGAGTATTGAATTTTCTCTGATCTTTAAATTCCAAGAATTCAGATTTCTATTGAAGAGAGACTGGAGATACCTCTCTAACATTATCTTGATTTGTATGAGTAGAATTGGTAGCAAATATCAAGTGGAGCTTCAAGCATAATAAAATATTTAACGATGGGGTTAACAAAAGAAGTGTGTAAGACTTGTATTCTACAAACTGCCAGACATTGCTGAGAGAAATCACAGAAGATTTAAATAATGTAAAGATATTCAGTGTTGAGTTAGAAGTTTCAATATTGTTAAGATGCTGGTTCTTCCCAAATTGATCTGTAGATTCAGTGCAATCCCTGTCAATTTTTGTAGAAATGAACAAAGTGATCTTTTTTTTTTTTTTTTTTTTTTTTTGAGACGGAGTTTCGCTCTTGTTACCCAGGCTGGAGTGCAATGGCGCGATCTCGGCTCACCGCAACCTCCGCCTCCTGGGTTCAAGCAATTCTCCTGCCTCAGCCTCCCGAGTAACTGGGACTACAGGCACGTGCCACCATGCCCAGCTAATTTTTGTATTTTTAGTAGAGACAGGGTTTCACCCTGTTGACCAGGATGGTCTCGATCTCTTGACCTCGTGATCCACCCGCCTCGGCCTCCCAAAGTGCTGGGATTACAGGCGTGAGCCACCGCGCCCGGCAGTGATCTTAAACTATATATGGAGATGCAAAGGACCCAGAAGAGCCAAAATTATTTTGCAAAAGAAGAAAGTTGGAGGACTTAATGCTTCTTGATTTCAAAGCTATTTCTTGATTTTTAGACAGTGTGGTACTGACATAGGATAGATGTATAGATCAACATCATTAGTCATTAGGGAAATGCAAATAAAAACTCTAGCGTGACACCACTTCACACCCACTAGAATGGCTATTATCAAAAAATCAGACAGCAGTGGTGTGTAGAAACTATACCCCCCATGCATTTCTGATAGGAATGTAAAATGGTGGGGGCACTTTGGAAAACCATTTGGCAGTTTCTTTAAAAGCTAAACAGAGTTAATATATGACCACACAAAGATTCATATTCATAATTGCCCCAAAGTAGAACTATCCAAACGTTTATCAACTGATACATGGATAAATGTGGCATATCTTTGTAATGGAATACTACTCAGCAATCAAAAAGGAACTGTTAATACATGACAACATGGATGAACCTCAAAAACATGATTCTAAGTGGAAGAAGTTAGATACAAAAGACCGCATATTATGTGATGCACTTTACATGAGATTTTCAGAAAAGATAAAGATAAATCTAGAGAAACAGAAAGATGAGTGTTTGCTTGGGGATGGGCTGGGCTGCAAATGGGTGTGAAGGAACTTTATGGGGTGATGGAAACATTCTAAAGATGGATTGTGGTAATGGTTGCACAACTCCATATATTTATTAAAAGTCATTACATTGCACACTTAAAGTGTGTAAATTTTACTTCAAACTTTTTATAAAGAAATGTAAATGAACATGTAAAACATGTCAAACAGGCAGTGTGCTGAAAGAAGATATCAGGAGAGTCAGGACACTGTTTAAAAATTTAATGATTGAGTTTGTCTCTATCCTGCAGTTTACAACTCCTGGATGAAACAGCATGGAGGATCTATTGTCAATATCATTGTCCTTACTAAAAGTGGAGTACCATTAGCTGCGTAAGCATTTTTATATTGTTTTATTCCTATGTCTTTGAGTTTTCTCTTCTGAATGGGGAAGCGGGATAAGGAACATTTCTTAGATTAAGATCATTAAGCTGGGCGAGGTGGCTCACACCTGTAATCCCAGCACTTTAGGAGGCCAAGGTGGGCAGATCACCTGAGGTCGGGAGTTCGAGACCAGCCTGACCAACGTGGAGAAACCCTGTCTGTACTAAAAAATACAAAATTAGCCGGGCGTGGTGGCGCATGCCTGTAATCCCAGCTACTTGGGAGGCTGAGGCAGGAGAACTGCTTGAACCTAGGAGGCAGAGGTTGTGGTGAGCCAAGATCTTGCCATTGTACTCCAGCCAGGGAAAAAAGAGCAAAACTCCATCTCAAAACAAAAACAAAAAAAAAAAAAAGAAAAGAAAAAGATCATTAATACCTTTAATCAATTGTGATCCTAATAGCTAGCATTTCCTTTTATTTGAACTTAAAACTCAAAGTATTTCTAAAACATTCCCATTCAGATTCGAACTGCTAGATTTACCAAGGAAAGGGAAAATATTATTTGTTGCTTGTCTGATATTCAGATTAAACTGGATGTCTTGTGTTTTGGTGGGCAACTTTAATCCAGATGCTACTGAACTGGCCATCACTGTCTGGGAATAGCTTATTTGTTAAAAGTGTAGAAATGAAACTAATCTATGTTAATTTAGATTTGAATGCCATTAATATATGTACTTGATTTTAGACAGGACTGCTAAATTGTTGCTCCTAACAGATAACTCAGGATTTTTTTCCAAAAGTTTCTACGGTTTTGTGTTTTTGATTAGCTACTCTGTATGCAGACGACATGTCTCCTTTATGCAAATTCTAGCACCCTGCTCATTTCTTGTATTATTCAGAATTCTCACAGATGTATAGGATAGAAATAACATTCAACCTGGCTTAAGTAAAAATCTAGGGCAGTGGTTCTCTGAAAGTGGCTTCCAGACCAGCCACATCACCATCACCTGGGAGAAGTTGCGCAGCAAATTATCCAGCCCCACTCCGGATGTGCTGCAAGAGAAACTCTGGTGGCAGAGTGCAGCAGCCATCTGTACAAGCCCGGAAGGGGATCCTGGTATGTGCAGAACCATTGTCCTAAGGGCATGTTAGGTTCAGCCACAGTGTTAGAAGGAAGCTGCCTCTCCCTTTGGCTTTGCTTTCTTCATGTCTGCCTACATTCTCAGGCAGGCTGTCTCTAGGTGGCAGAAAGAGAGTACTAGCAAGAGTTAGAGGTCAACACTGTTGCTGTTCGTAACTCTCCAATGAGAGACTGCCCCTCAAGTCATGCCAGCAAAAACAATAATAATATGAGTGGTGTCAGCAGGTCCCAGAGAGGATACTCATCAGCTGACCCTGTTTGGTCATGTGTCCAGCCGTTAACCAAATACCGTAGAAATGTGGTTGCTCGGCCAGGCGCGGTGGCTGACGCCTGTAATCCCAGCACTTTAGGAGGCTGAGGCAGGTGAATCACGAGGTCAGGAGTTCAAGACCAGCCTGGCTAATATGGTGAAACCCCCGTCTCTCCTAAAATACAAAAAAAAGTAGCCAGGCATGGTGGCGCATGCCTATAGTCCGAGTTATTCGGGAGGCTGAGGCAGGAGAATCACTAGAACCTGGGAGACGGAGGTCGCAGTGACCCATGATTGTGCCATTGCACTCCAGCCCGGGTGACAGAGTGAGACTCTGTCTCAAAAAAAAAAGAAAGAAAAAGAAGGAAAGAAATGAGATTGCTCTGCTATACATGGTCAGCCTGAGGAACGTGGAACTGTGGTCCTCACCACTTGGACATGAGAGCAGACAAGAGGTACTTCCTCAAGTGGAAATCAATGTGATGTCACTGAAAACAGTTAAAAAAATGCTGTGCAGGCCAGTAACACCACTATACCTTCTTTTCCTGCTCATTATTCTTTATAGATTTACCTACTTTAGCATCTTGGGAGAAATAATTCAGATTGTAGGTTCTTTTTGGCATTTCCCCTCTTCACAGGCAACTACTGTTAATAGTTTTGGGGGCATATATTTTTCCTACATTGTAACAAAAAATTTAGGATACTATAAACAATATTCTATATCTTGATGTTCTCAAATGAAGCAAATATCCTGGAGATATTTTCTTAACTGAATCTAAAAAGATTTCTTCTTGTTTTTTATGGCTGTCTAATATGCTGCTTTATAAACCATAAGTAAAGTAGGATTTATGGAACCATTTTCCAGTTGGTGAGCATTTGGGTTGTTTCCAACCTTTTGTTATTACCAAAACCAAACTAAACCAGACTAAAACCAAACTAAACACCTTTTATGTACATCAGATAGCGTGTGGACTAAATTGCGAGAAGGATAGTTGCTGAGTCCAAAGTCAAATGTCTTTGTAATTTTAATAGATATTGCCAAACTGCCCCTTAGAAAAGTCGTAGTTCTTTTATAATGAGTGAAATTTATCCTTCTTCGTGCATATGTAAGAAGTAATGAGAGTTTCTTTGCTTAAAATACATTTTTGACATGAAATCAGTGGCTTTTCTGATATTCAGTTGACTAGAAAAAAAAACACAACTTGTCTTTGCTATGGAAAAGAAGTGTTTCAGATATTTGTTGCTGTTGTTCTCTTAAGAATCATTTCTTTTACAGTGGCTTTCACACTTTTGACCAGGACTCATAGTAAGATAAATTTCAAATCTTGACCTAGTAAACACATATGTGTATGTGTGTCTGTAGGCAAAACAAACTTCATGAAGCAAATCTATTCTTACTATCTATGGTGCACTCTGATTTTTTTTTGAGTCAGAGTTTTGCTCTTATTGCCCAGGCTGAAGTGCAGTGGTGTAATCTCGGCCCACCACAACCTCCGCCTCCCGGGTTCAAGCGATTCTCCTGCCTCAGCCTCCTGAGTAGCTGGGATTACAGGCATGCGCCACCATGCCTGGCTAATTTTGTGTTTAATAGAGATGGGATTTCTCCATGTTGGTCAGGCTGGTCTTGAACTCCCGACCTCGGGTGATCTGCCCACCTCAGCCTCCCAGAGTGCTGGGATTATAGGTGTGAGCCACTGCATCGGCCTACAAGTTGTTTTTACATTAAGTATGTTTGAATAACCCCAAATTCATTTTTTAGCTAATGACCAACTTACAGCCTCTGTGACTATAGAATTTGTAATATCTTGTGAAGTTTACGATAATGGAATTTGACATATTTGACTTATTTTGATTTTGATTAATTTTTCCATTGGCAATAGATATTTATTTTTTCAGAAAAAAAGTCAGTGGGGCTGGGTGCAGTGGCTCATGCCTGTAATCCCAGCATTTTGGGAGGCTGAGATGGGCTGATCGCTTGAGGTTAGGAGTTTGAGACCAGCCTGGCCAACATGGTGAAACTCCATCTCTACTAAAAATACAAAAATTAGCCGGGTGTGGTAGCACAGATCTGTAATTCTAGCTGCCTGGGTCTGTCTGGTCTCTTGGTGCCTTCCCTCAACTCAGGGAAGTTGTTCTATAGCTTTTTAGGTAGGAGGTTAAATTCTGTCCTTTTTACTGCATCTTGACTTATGTTAGAAATCTTGACACATTTTGCCTCAAAATTGGTTCAAAATTTAATATTAAGTTAAAAAGTTGAAGAATATTCAAAATATGATTCTACTAGTGCTTTTAAAAACGCACATAAGCTGGGCGCAGTGGCTCACGCCTGTATTGGGAGACTGAGGCAGGCGGATCACCTGAGGTCAGGAGTTTGAGAGCAGCCTGGCCAACATGGCAAAAACCTGCCTCTACTAAAGGTACAAAAATTAGTTGGGCGTGGTGGTGGGCAGCTGTAATCCCAGCTACTTGGGAGGCTGAGACAGGAGAATCGCTTGAACCTGGGAGGCGGAGGTTGCAGTGAGCTGAGATCGTGCCACCATACTTCAGCCTGGGCGACAGAGCGAGACTACATCTCAAAAAAAAAAAAAAAAGGCACATAAATATACTCATACATGTCTGTCATTTCTTCAGTTTGTCCATCTTGCCTAAAATTTTTAACTTCAGAGAGTAGAATGGTATGGATTGGGAAAGGACATGGGACTTTTACATTTTGCATTTGTGCACTTCTTTACTTGAACACAAAATAAGAAACAGAAACATTCACAGACTAAACCTTCTTCAAGTAACTTCTTAGAGATCATCTCTAAGTGACAGTAGAACGATTTTAGGTTTTAAAAATAACCAGACGCTGGGGGTGGTAGCTCACAGCTGTAATCGTAGCACTTTGGGAGGCATGAAAGGCAAGGTGTGAAAGCATCCTACTTTTTTCAAGTAATTTAAGTCTCCCAGAGCAAAGCTTAACAATATTTATAGGAATATCAAAATATCTGGCACCCAATGAAAGATTATTAAGTGTACATAGAAACAGGAAAAATACAACCCATGATGAAAAGAAAAGTCAATCAAAAACGACAGAGATGGTAGAATTAATAAATAAGAACATTAAAACAGTTATCATGGCTGGATATGATGGCTCATGCCTATAATAATAGTACTTTGGGAGGCCACGGTGGGATGATTGCTGGATCCCAGGAGTTCTAGACCAGCCTGGGCAACATAGAAAAAGCTTGTCTCTACCCAAAAAAAAAAAAAAAAAAAAAATTAATTGGGCATGGTGGCACATACCTTTAGTCCCAGCTATGCTTGGGAGGCTGAGGTGGGAAAAGTGCTTGAGCCCAGGAGTTTGAGGTTGCAGTGAACTTTGACGGTGCCACTGCACTCCAGTCTGGGCAACATTGAGACCCTGTGTCTGAAACAAAACAAAACTCCCCCAAAAACAGTTATGATGAGTGTATCCCTTGTGCTCAAGAAGCTAGAGGAAAGATGGAACTTGCTGAGAAAAGACAGGGAAGATATTTTTAAAAGACTCAAATCAAACTTCTAGAGATAACACTATAGTGTCTGAGATGAGAAAAACACTGGATGGGATTGAGGCAGATTAGACACTTTGTAAGAAAGATTAGTGAACCTGACTACATAGCAATAGAAACTATCCAAAAATGAAACACACAGAGAAAAAAAGACTGCAAAAAACAGAGCATCAGCTGGATGTGGTGGCTCACACCTGTAATCCCATCACTTTGGGAGGCTGAGGCAGGCAGATCACCTGAGATCAGGAGTTTGAGACCAGCCTGGCCAACATGCCAAAACCCCGTCTGTACTAAAAATACAAAAATTAGCTGGGCGTGATGGCACACACCTATAATCCCAGCTACTTGAGAGGCTGAGGTAGGAGAATTGCTTGAACCCAGGAGGCGGAGGTTACAGTCAGCCAAGATTGCACCACTGCACTCCAGCATGGGTGATAAAGCAAGACTCCGTCTCAGCAACAACAACAACAAACAGCATTTGTGAACTGTGAGACAGTTGGAGTCTTTGAAGGAGAAATGAGAAACAGGGACAGAAAAAAATTTGAAGACACTGGGTGAACATTTTCCAAATTTGATAAAAACTGTAAAACTATAGATCCAAGAAGCTCAACAAACCCCAGTGCAAGAAACGTGAAGACAAGTGTATAAGGCACATCATGATCATGTTGCTTAGAACCAGTGCTAAAGAGAAAACCTTAAAGGCAGCTGGAGGAAAAAGACATCGTATACAGAAGCAGATTTCTCATCAGCACCAGTGCAAGTTAGAAGTTAATGGTGTAACATCTTTAAAGTGCCAGCAGAAAAAAGCATACCAACCTGGAATTCTTTATCCATTGAATTATCTTTCAAAAACTAAGATGAAATAAAGGCTTTTTCTAACATATAAAATGTGAAAGAATTATCACCAGCAGACCTATGCTAAAATAACTGTTAAAGGAAGTCCAAGAAGATTTACTAAATAATCTGTTTTCTTTACCAGTTGATTTCAAACGCCTTTGATTGGAAGAATTTTCCTAATTAGTTTTATACGTTAATCTTTTCACATTGAATTATCCTATGTTTGGTTTTGAAGATCTTGTAATCAGAAATTCTAAGCCATGGTGTCTATCTACACAAGACTCCATGCAGATACAGACTTAAATATTTTGAACCTCCTTATCTGGAAATGCATTCACATTTATTTAAATTTTTGTATGTCTAGAAATTGTATTGATCATATTTCTTGCCTCATATATGAATTTTATATTCTTATTTATTTATCTTTGAAATGGCTCATTCAACAGAATGGGAATTCTGTTGCCCAGACTGGAGTGCAGTGGTGTGATCTCAGCTCACTGTAACCTCTGCCTTCTGGATATAAGTGATTCTCCTGCCTCAGCCTCCCGAGTAGCTGGGAATACAGGTGCTCGCCACCACGCCTGGCTAATTTTTGGATTTTTAGTAGGGATGGGGTTTCACCATGTTGGCCAGGCTGGTCTTGATCTCCTAACCTCAGGTGATTTGCCTGCCTTGGCCTCCCAATGTGCTGGGATTATAGGTGTGAGACACTGCGCCCAGACTCCTTTGTTATTTAAAATTGATTTTAAAAATAAGCACATGCTTGAAATCCTTAAAATTACCAATTTGTTTTCCTCTGTAATCAAAGTTCTTCAAAGTATTTCTCTTACATAGTGATTTGGGGAGCCTTATCTAGGTTTATGCTGTGTGGGATTTACTTGATCATCAGCTGTGACTGAGATTTAATATTGAAGGACATAGTGTTTTCTTCATTGCTTAGACAGAAGCTCAACAAGACAGACTCCATAGCAAGAAGTCTGGTGGATTTCTGTCAGGTAGCTGGCATACCTGTCAGCTTGGTGAGGAAGAGAAACATTCAACAGAAGCTGATTGTCTTGTTTATGTTTTATCTTTCAAAGGCACTCTGGAGCTGCAAGAGAAGGTGTTTACAACCTCACCAAATCTTTAGCTTTGGAATGGGCCTGCAGTGGAGTAAGGATCAATTGTGTTGCCCCTGTAGGTATATGTTCTATATTAAAATTTATTGACAAATTATGCTTTTCTGATTCTGTTTGTGGTGTTGATAGAGGTGTTTGGTAATATGCAACTGTAGCATAAAAGATTGACTTTAAAAACAGATAAAATCAGAAAGTCTGATTTTCTTTCTTTTTTTTTTCTCGAGACGGAGTCTCATTCTGTAGCCCAAGCTGGAGTGTAGTGGTGTGATCGTGGCTCACTGCAACCTCCACCTCTGGGGCTCAAGCAATTCTCATGCCTCAGCCTCCCAAGTAGCTGGGACTGCAGGTACACCCCACCATGCCCTGCTAATTTTTTGTATTTTTTAGAGACAGGGATTTCACCATGTTGCCCAGGGTAGTCTTGAACTCCTGAGCTCAGGAAATCCGCTCACCTTGGCCTGTCAAAGTGCTGGGATTGTGGGCATGAGCCACGCCAACACTCCCAGCCCAGAATGTCTAATTATCATTATGGAAGTATTCTGATTTACAACCAGATTGTCAAGAATGTTAAATTAAACCAGTGATTCTCAGTTCTGGCTATATATTAGAATTATCTGTGGAATGTTTAAACAATAGTGATATATGAACTTTACACCAAACAGTAGGATCTAGGCATCTAAATTTTTTAAGTAGACTAGAAAATTTAAATGCAGCGTAAAGGTTGAGAACAACTTGAGGGAATTTTTCCAGATTATTTTATTTCCTGGGGTATCACTAACTCTTTTTTAAGACAGAGAAACTTAAAAGTCAGAGTTCTAACAAGGAACTCCCAGTTTAAGATGGACTAGAAGTCAAGACAAAACTTCTCTGAATAATACAAATGATAGGAGGGAAACTCACAATGTTGTCAACTTCAAAAACTATCATTGTTGTGAAATAAGAAACTTAGGTTTCTTTGGTATTACATACTGGCCGTGTACTCTAAGAGGGACATTAAATGAAATACCTCACTTGTCTGGCATAACTCAGATTCCACTTCTGGGATGTTTCCTGGTCATTGCTAAGATAGTAATCACCCCTTCATCTGAAACTCTATAATATTTTTGGGTATATCTGTAGGTCTTATCTCTGTAATATCAATAGGTGTTATCTGTGCCACTCAATGAAAACTAAGCATGACTGACTTCAAGCATGAAGTTAGTAATCTCATCCCTGACAAAGGCGCTCCTACTAATACTAATTCATGCTTGTCAGAGACACTTTTGGTTTAATGACCAAATTTTAATATTTCTAGATTTTATCCTCTTTAAATAAAAGGCTACACGTTGTTTAATTGGAAACCAATGTATTTCTCCAGTGTCATTTGAAGTAATTAATACTGCCAAAATTTCTAATTTTATTTAACTTCTCTTTCCTCCCCTTCTCTCCATAATGTGTATAATAGTTTGAATTCATTACAAATAGCTGTATCCTGTGAGTCACAATTTTTTTTTCTTTTCTTTTTTAATGTTTGAGACAAGGTCTCGTTCTGTTGCCCAGGCTGAAGTGCAGTGATGGGATCACGGCTCCCTGCAGCCTCAGCCTCCTGGGCTCAAGCAATCCTCCCAACTCAGCCTCCTGAGTAGCTGGAACCACAGGCATGTACCACCATGCCCAGCTAATTATTTTTTATATTTTTTGTAGAGATGCAGTCTCTCTATTTTGCCCGGGCTGGTCTCAAACTCCTGGGCTCAAGCCATCCTCCTGCTTTGCCCTCCCAAAGTGCTGGGATTGCAGACATGAACCACTGCACCTGGCCTGGGATACAGTTTTTGAGTAATTTTCCTTACCTCGGAAAGCTAGTGAAAGATACATTTAAAAATTCTTAAACAATTACAATTTTAGTTTGTTGGTATTGGATTCAAATGCTTTATTTGTGATTGCAATCTAGGTGAAAAGCCAAAAAATAATTACATTTTTCTAAGCCTCATGTAGCCACTGCCCTGTCTTCTCTTGTAAAGCAGAGAGGCCAAGTGGAGGATAAAATAGAGTTCCCTGGTTCATTGTTCCCAGTTAAGTGCCTCTTTCATTTATATAATTATAATTTATATAAAGATATGATTATCTTTCATACATACAATTATATAATTATGCCCTTCGGAAAGCAAGTCTTTCATGAAAAAATCTGGGGCGTGGCCAGGAGGAAGAAGAGGTCGCAAAATTACCATTCAGATAATCCATTTGTAGATGGTGGGGCCTGTACTCCTTTGATACCATTGAGAAAAATTAATATCAGCACTGTTAACTGTTTTTTGACTTAAGCTACTTAATGTTTGAAATGCCAGTAGACTATCTTGAAATCTTTACAATTAACATTTAATGTAATGCACTTAATTTTGTCCCTGTTTTATTTTTAAATATAGGGAATTATTTATTCCCCCACTGCTGTGGAGAACTATGGTTCTTTGGGGCAAAACTTTTTTGAAAGTTCTTTTCAGAAAGTCCCTGCTAAACGAATTGGTGTTCCTGAGGAGGTAAGGTATATTCTTAGCATTGAATAGAATTGCTGTGTGTGTTGTACTTTGAAATTTGTAATTCAGTGTTTCAGTATCCTTTTTCTTCTTTCTTTCTTTTTTTTTTTTTGAGAAGGGGTCTCACTCTGTTTTTGGGCTAGAGTTCAGTGGCATGATCTCGGCTCACTGCAACCTCCGTCTACCAGGTTCAAGAGATTCTCCTGCCCTAGCCTCTCCTGTAGCTGGGACTATAGCCATGCACCACACACCCATCTTATTTTTGTATTTTTAGTAGAGACAGGGTTTCACCATGTTGGCCAGGCTGGTCTCAAACTCCTGACTTCAGGTGATCCACCTGCCTCAGCCTCCCAAGGTGCTGGGATTACAGGTGTGAGCTACCGAGCCTGGCTGAAAACCACTGTTCTACATTTGTTCTACATTTTTACAAATCTCTTTAATGTATGACTTAATAGAACACAGCTGGATTCTCACCTCTGCATCTGTATTGAGTCTATTGTAATATGTTGTTTTGGTAAAAGCCTCTAAAAATTTTTGGCTTCATGCAGATGTAAAATTGGAAAAGGAAGGAACATTTTCATAGCCTTTTTGGATAATTGTGGATCTTCTTTGATATTCAACAAATGGCAGTTTCTTAAGGATTCATTGCAATGTGGAAGTTGAAACCATGCCAATTAACTTTTTGTACTCTTGCATTAAGATGTTGTCTTAGTAAATTGGGAGGATGAGGAGGGAAGATCGCTTGAGCGTAGCTTGGGCAACATAGCAAGACTCTGTCTCTTAAAAAAAAGTCCTTATTACAATTCGATTGGATCTTTCACCCATATATGGTTTTGTACTATCAGACATTGGTCTTTTTTTTTTTTTTTTGAGACAGAGTTTCGCTCTTGTTACCCAGGCTGGAGTGCAATGGCGCGATCTCGGCTCACCGCAACCTCCGCCTCCTGGGTTCAAGCAATTCTCCCGCCTCAGCCTCCCGAGTAGCTGGGACTACAGGCACGTGCCACCATGCCCAGCTAATTTTTGTATTTTTAGTAGAGACGGGGTTTCACCATGTTGACCAGGATGGTCTCGA